>REGO01000760.1:60764-160244 GCA_010120015.1 Rhombomys opimus
CTTACACCCATCAGAATGGCCAAGATGAAAAACTCAAGTGACAACACATGCTGGAGAGGTTGTGGAGAAAGAGGAACCCTCCTCCACTGCTGGTGGGAATGTAAACTGGTACAACCACTTTGGAAATCTATCTGGCACTTTCTCAGACAATTAGGAATAGCGCTTCCTCAAGACCCAGCTATACAACTGCTAGGTATATACCCAAAGCTTGCTCAAGTACACAACAAGGACTTGGAAAGGGGCAGGGTGGAGATGAGGGAGGGAGGGATTGGGAAGGAATGAGGGAACATGATACAGCTGGGAAACAGAGTTAAGAAAATGTAACTGATAAGAAAAAATAAAATTGAAAAAAAAAACTTAATTGTGGCACTATAACTATTTGGTCTTCAATCCCATCAGAGACTTGAGAAAGAATAAAATTTCATAATTATTATTGTATTGAAAGAAAAGGAATGTTTTATTGGACTTACAGGGGGAAATGTTGGTATAATGTTCTTTTGGAATGTATATAATTTACCCTTGTTCATTCACATGCTGATTTCTCTCCCCCACTATCTGGTTTCAATCCAG
Organism: Rhombomys opimus; assembly: GCA_010120015.1. Taxonomy (NCBI): domain Eukaryota; kingdom Metazoa; phylum Chordata; class Mammalia; order Rodentia; family Muridae; genus Rhombomys; species Rhombomys opimus. The sequence continues at coordinate 61,335 of REGO01000760.1, forward strand.
ATGTTGCATTGTGATACTTATTCTACGCATCACCTGTCTCAAGTTTGTGTAAACATGCCACCATTTGTTCTCTGATGTGTCAATTAAAACAACCAGCCACAATGTTGAGCAATGAAGAAGATAGGGTGGGACATCCTGGTTCAGAATGAGAGGAAAGGAAGGAAGCAGAAGGAGAGAAAGGAGTAGGAGGGAGTGGGGAGGGGCAGGAGGAGAGGAAGGAGTAGGAGGGAGAAGAGGAGCAGGAGCTGGGAGAGCAGAAGCTGGAGGAGAGGTCTTGAAATGACATGAAGAAATGAACCTGAATTAAGATATCACTAAAAGCAAATATAATGGGTGAATCTGAATGGTAGGAAACTATGCAGGCTTGGAGGTTTAGGATGGAGTAACTATTGCACAGCATTGTGTTCTAGGTTAAATAAATAAAAACAAAAAATAAAAATAATAAAAATAGTTCCTTTTCCCATTACTAAGGAACTCACTTGGATGCTCAGCTGCCAAGGGCTACATCTGAGCAGGGGTTTTAGGTTATATCCATGAATAGTCCTTGGTTGGAGTATCAGTCTCAGAAAAGATCCCTGTGTCCATATTTTTTGGTGCTATTGCTTTCCTTGTGGAGTTCTTCCACATTTCCCTGATGGGGACCAGCCTTGCCAGGCCACAGAGGAGAACAAAGCAGCCAGTCCTGATGAGACCTGATAAGCTAGGGTCAGATGGAAGGGGAGGAGTACTTTCCTTATCAGTAGACTTGGAGAGGGTCTTGGGAGGAGAGGAGAGGGAGGGTGGGATAGGGAGGGAATAAGGGAAGGGGCTACAGCTGGGATATAAAGTGAATAAAGTGTAATTAATAAAAAATTAACAAAATTTTAAAGTAATAAAATGCTGCTTAATTAGTAAGTATTATTAACAAAGTGAGAAAATTGTGTACAATATATCAAGATTAAATATAAAGAGTACAAGGCATATACTGGCCCTCAAGTTTCAGAGACTAGAAAAACTAAAACAAAATTGACATATTTGATGATGGCTATGAGCTCTTTGGACCCTTTTAGTTCTACACACATTTGCAATGCTCAAGTCTTCATGTAGTTTAACTTGGAGTTGGAGGTAACTTATCCATTCATTAATGCAGGTGAAGCCTACTCTGAAGTTAAAGAGCACAAAGAAAAATACTAAGATCAGAAGGAAGGAGAGGAGGACCTCCCCTATCAGTGGACTTGGGGAGGGGCATGGGTGAAGGAGGGGGAGGGAGAGTGGGATTGGGAGGGGAGAATGGAGGGGCTTATGGGGGGATACAAAGTGAATAACGTGTAATTAATAAAAATTAAAAATAAATAAATAAAATAAAGTGGCCTCTTCTCACAACAACAAAAAGTTAATAAATTGTAATAAATTAAAAAATAATAAAATAAATAAAAAAACACTATGAAAGACAAAAGCTAGAAGAGTTGGATGAGGGAAGGGGAAAGCTTCATTACAGTGCTAAAGTCAGGAACCCAATTCTCAGTCTCGTGGGGAATCTAAAATTGCCATAATAGACACCATCATGGCTACGGGAAACACATCTCCATCTTACATTTTGTACTTTTCTTAGCAAAAAGAAAGAAAGAAAGAAAGAAAGAAAGAAAGAAAGAAAGAAAGAAAGAAAGAAAGAAAGAAAGAAAGAAAGAAAGAAGGGAGGGAGGGAGGGAGGGAGGGAGGGAGGGAGCAAAGAAGGAGGGAGGAAGGAAGGAAGGAGGGAAGGAAGGAAGGAAGAAGCATTCCTTGCACCACCCTCTAGTCTATATCATTCAGTCATTTTATTTCAATAAATTATTTTTTATGTTGATGACTACTTTAAAGTTACTCCAGTGTAGAAACTTGTAGGGAACTATGCTAACTCTGATTTACCACAATTTTAACATGACATACTCCAGAGAAATAATAAAAAAAAAACTCATAAAACAGTAAAAAATGTCAAGATAGAAAGCAATATAATATCAAAGCAAAGTTTCTTAGGAATTCTAAAAATATTGGAATGAGGTGGTCCTCACCTGGGATTGGGTGTGCACTGAAGAGTAAGAGGTCAATACAATTTTGGATAAGTTCAACAGGACATAGAAGACAATAAAAGTGACACTGAATGTTAGGGAAACTAAACACACTCTTCTAAGTATAAGGAAAAAACATGGTGGCACACAAAAATTACCCCATCCTTTGTGAAACTGAAACAGGAGGATTTCAAGTTTGAGACTAGGCTACTTCATAAGGTTACTTACTATGAGTCAGTTTAAACACAAAGCAAAGATAGCCTTCAGTTTCCTTTATAGATGATTAAGAAGATGCAGCCAGTTCACCATCTTAAAAACTACATGTCAGTCAAGCCCACATGTTTATATCCATCAAGTGCCAGGTAGGTGTAGATAGGAAAAATCAGGTTTCATCCAGGAGTCTGTTAAATATATGATTACACTGGTAATTTTACAAATTCAGGGAAGATCACTTTAAAAAATGATTTGCAAAAAAATCTGGCAAGGAATAGTTGGCAAATATCATCAACAACAACAACAAAAAAAATGTAATAGATCTCTTATTCTAGATGCATTTGAAAATAGCAGTCCTGAGGCCATTGTTAAGGCTCAGAGTGGGCACAGAAAATTGGAAGTCTCCCCAGTTTTCACTCCCTGAGAAACAGTTGGGGTCTTGGCTAATAGAGCTCTGAATATTCAGCGAAGGCCAATAATAAGCTTACCACAAAAAATAGCAGCAGTCACAGCTGCAAAAGACCTATCGTCTTGCCAGCAAGGGTATGCCATACCCACATGCATTCTTGGGAAAGGATGGAGGAAGCCCCATCTTCATAAATGAACCTCTAGGACTTTCTATTTGATGAGTCTGTCACAGGAAGAATGAACAATGCCGTTTCCTCCACTGCTGCTTTCATAGCACGTATTTTAATTTTCCCAGGACCCCTGGGAAGTTATTCCTAACTTAAATTGGAGCAAGCAATGCTTTACATCTGTTGTTGAAAAAAAAATTCAGATACCTCACTGCACACAAACAGGTAGCCTTCTGTACAAAGTGAGCACCACACCGTGAATGGACAAGGGCACACCTGGAAAGAGTCTCCAATTATAGTCAGGTTTTGTTACACTCAAGATGTTCTTGCTCCTATGTGTGTCAAAAGAGACTGTTTCCTTAGACTTCCACCTCTGCAAGACATGAAATAAAGAAACTGAGATTGTGCTGAAAAAAAAAATTATTTTAAAAAGGAGAACCTGCAGCAATAATGCTTCCCCTGGAGGGACACCTGCCCCAACAGAGGCATACAGAGGAGAAGGTCTTAGGATTTATTCAGTCAGGCAGTCTGTAAAAAAGAAGTTGTTGATAACTTCAGTCTTGGGCTTGGATAGCTCCTATAAGTACAACTGACCCATTCCAGTGTGCCATAAAAGAAGAACACTGTGAAGGAGTGGCTGGGAAATATGATCTGGAGTTTGTGAACAATGGAGCTGCTTTGACTTCTCATTTACAGATTAGTGAAATGGCCATATTTGCTTTGGCAGCACATTCAATGGAGCAAGGAAACCACTCCTGGGGTAAAGTACTTGGGATGAAGAAAGCATTCTCATTCCAGTACTCTTGCCTTGGCCTTGCTTTTTTTTTTTTTTTTTTTTTTTTTTTTTTTTGAAACATAGGATATAGCAAATGGAGAAGTACCCAACTGTCCAGGCCAGTCAAGATAGCAGTCGTTGGTTAATCAAAGGGGATGTTGCATGTGGTTGAAGACAGAAAGACATACATGTTATGTACTCACTTATAAGTGAATATTATCCGTAAAGTACAGGATAACCATGCTACAATCCACTGACACAAAGAAACTAAGTTAAAAGGAAGGCCTGATAGAGGGTGTTTGAATCTCACTCAGAAAGAAAATAAAGTAGACTTCTGAAGTAGATGGAGGAAGGGAACTGGGTGGGAGAGGATAACATGAGTGGGCTCCAAGTGTTGGGGGGTAGAGTGGGGGGAAGGACCAGGAGAAAGAATGGAAATGGGTATGGGGGGCATCTCTGAGACAGGGGAGGCTCCTGAGAGTCTATGGGATTGATCCTAGCTGAGACTCCTAGGACACAAAACATCCAAGGAATCAAGTATACCAGGAAAAGATGAAGCCAAAGAATAATAGGAAAAAATGGAAAAAGAAGGTTCCAGGAACCGAAGTCCAGAAAATATTTTCAAGAAAACCGTAGAAAATATATCCCCAAGGTAAAGAAAGAAATGCCCTTAGACATACAAGAGGCTTGCAGAACACCAAAAAGACTAGACCAAAAGGGAAATTCCTCCTACCACTTAATAATCAAAACACTAAATCTACAGGGCAAAGAAAAAAATATTAAAAGTGGAAGGAAAAAAGGCCAAGTAGCATATAAAGGTAGACCTAACAGAATCACACCTGATGTCTCAGCAGAAACTATAAAAGCCAGAAGGGCCTAGGCAGATGTCATGCAGACTCTAAGAGACCACAGATGCCAACCCAGACTACTATATCCAGCAAAGCTTCCAATCACCATAGATGGAGAAAAAAAGATATTCTATGACAAAATCAAATGTAAACAAGATCTGTTCACAAACCCGGCCCTACATACAGAAGATACTAAAAGAAAAACTACAACCCAAGGAGGTCAACTACACCCAAGAAAACACAGGACATAGAGAAATTAACAACAGCAAGAAACAAAAGAAAACAAGCACACAAACACGCTCAACACCAACTCCATGGTAAAAGCACGTTACAATGATTGGTTAGTAATATATACCAACATCAATGGACTCAGATCGCCAATAAAAAGACACAACTAACAAAATGTCTGCAGAACAGAATCCAAAGTGAATAAATTGTAATAAATAATAATGAAGAAATCACTTTGAGATTTAACCTCTGTTAGCATAGATAAGATCAAAAACAAATGACAACAAATGATGACATGGGCATTCAGGAATGATGAAACCTACTCACTGCTGTTGGGAGTGCAGACTTGTGCTGCCACCTGAAAATCAGAGTGAAAGTTCCTCAAAACGTAGCTATAAAATCATTTGTTATGTTTATTCCCGTTCTGTGCACATTCCCATTTGACTCTATGTCTTTGGAAAGATATACTGTCACGTCATGTCCATTGCTGCTCAGCTCACATCTGGGAAACAGAAAAAGCCTACATGTCCATTTTTTTAAATGAATAAACAGTAGAAATGTGGTATATATACAAAATAGATTATCAATAATCTATAAAGATAAAAATGAAGTTTTCAGAAAGTGGGTGGAGTTGGAAATAATCATTGTGAGTGAAATATTCCTGACAGAAAAATGACACATATTTTCTATCATATGTAGATTTGTACCTTTAAATCTTTAACTCTATAGGTTTAAATTACAGTATTCATAGAATGCAGAAAGTTATTAGGTAGTCATGGGGAAGAGCACTTTCAGAGAAAGGGAGATACAGTCGCATATATAAATGGAGTAGTAACAGAACATGATAGAGCAAACAGGTGGGGACTGGAAGTACAGGATAGCAAAAGATACATGGGAAAGAAAAAACAACACTAAAAACTTTGCAAAAGCTATATTGACACCTACTTCTATCACACACAAAAAGAGAGGCACATCATACGTACACACAGAAAGACACAAGCACGGCACACATATGTGTGCATATACACAAAGAGACAGTATTTAAATTGAGTAACAATGAAATTCAGTCAGTGCCTCTTCCAGACAACATAGTTTATAAATTTAAAAGCTCAATGCTAGGTATGGGTTACCTCTTTCAGGGTGCTTAGTCAGTACAGTTCCATAGATCCTCCAAACATTACAGATATGAAGCTCCTGAAATAATACTCCGCAGCTCAGATTAACTCCTAGATAAACCAAACATAATTTTCTGAAGAATATGAATACTTGCTGTTTTCTCAAACCTGTGAGATTTGAGATTAGTTTGTTTCACAGGGAGAGAAGCTTGATCCAGAGCTCTTGCCAAACACACAGAACCATAACTGAGAACATAGAGGGAGAACTCAGGTTAATATTTCAGCTCAGTACAAAGAGGTGAAGAACAGAGAACCCAACATGAAAAACGAGAAAAATATCTGTTCTTAGACCTTAAGTGAAAAGTGAGTCTTCGTTCTAGGGATAGAGGAATAATAAGCTCAATTAGTAGGCACATTATAAGAGCAAGTTTAGCAAGTGTGACCTAATGTTTGAGGAGTTAATTAGCTTCAGATGCGAAACATGAAGGGCTATCCCAAGGGACGGAAAATTAAGAGTGTCATATTGAGTTTGTACCAGAGCATGTGTCACTTCAGGTTTCTGGTGTCAGAATGGTAAATGACTTTCAATTTTGTAAAAACTGATTTATAAGCAGGGTTTGCCTGGAGTAACAAGCAGAGAAAGACTGAAGCTCAGCTGGGAACACCAGGACAATTAAGAAATGACATCTTTTAACAAAGCAGAAAAGACTACTCACTGGTTGTACCATGTGCTCAGAGCCCTCTGTGAAATGTGGCTCCTTTGAGGGATAACTGGAATGATCTAGAAACCTAGGGCAATGGAAACTTCCTGGAACCTATGAGGGTGATCCTAGCTAAGAGTCATAGCAGAGCTTGAACCAGCCATCTCCTGTACCTTCCAGTGGAAGTACTGAGACACCAACACAGACACAAAACCTTTGAACTATAATTGTCGTGCCTGAAAGATGTGCAGGAGTAAAGATGGAACAGAAAGTGAGGAGGTGGTTAGCCAGTGACCGGTCCAGCTTGAGACCTATACCATGAGAGGCAGCCCACCCCTGACTCTGTTAATGATAATCTGCTGTACTTGCAGACAGGCGCCTAGCATAACCATCATAAGAGAGGCTTCACCCAGAGACTGACGGAAACAGATGCAGAGACCCACAGCCCAACAGAAGAGGTGCTTGCGGAATTACAGAGAAGAGGGGAAGGAAAAATTGTAGGAGTCAGAGGGGTCAAGGACTCTACAAGAAAACCTACAGAATTAACTAACCTGGTCCCGTATCAGCCCACAAAGACTTAACTGCCATCCATCGAGCATGCACGGGACTGACCTAGGCCCTCTGCACATATGTAACAGTTGTGCACCTAGGTCTTCATGTAGGACTCCTAACAGCAGGAGAAGGTGCTGTGGCTGACTGAGTTGCCTACCTTTGGGACTTCTTCTCGCCTCACTAGGAGAAGATGTGCCTAGTCTTACTGCAATTTGATATGCGAAGGCTTCTTGATATCCATGGGATATCCCATTTTCTGAAGAGAAAGGGAGGAGGAGTGTATAGGCTGAGGTGGAGGGGACAGTCTAGGAGAGGAGAAAGGGAAATCTGTGGTCAGAGATATTGTAACAATTAATTAATTAATTAATTAATTATAAATGCAGCCCATTATAAGGCCCAAACTTAAAACAAGCACAAGGCACCTTTACTTCTTCCCACAATTCAATATCAGATATCTACCACAGATTGAGAAAAATAGCAAAAATATATAGCCTAGTTTTTGTATGATACTATTCCTTGAGAGACAAGAACAAACCTCTACTCTCCCCATAGAGGGAAATGATAGCAAACTGAACACAGAAAATACCCAAATCCATGTTGTTGGACCAGTTAATGTTAATAGGAATGGTAAAGGAGTAAAGCAGAGTGGTTACTTACAGGAGCAGAACTGATTCAAGCACAGCTGCATCACCAAATGTCTACAGCAGCATGAGTGACAGTTAACGAAATTTGGAAACACAGAACATCCTGCCCGGCCTGCAAGCAGCTCATCATGTTATCAGACAGTTCAAATGGTCTGATCCCAGTCCAGGCAGGTTGGCTGGTCTCTGCCTCTTCCAGGCAATTGAGCTGATCTTGGCATCTTTCAGGCTGTTTCCCCTGGTCTGACACTTCTTTGTAGCCTGGGGTGTCTCACAGTGACTCCCATCACTCTTTAGTACTTCTATGATCTCGGGGGAGGAGGGACCTAAGTCAGTGTCCAGGAGTTCCTAAAATGATTTTGAGTTGTTTACTTTCTGTTTAAATAAGCTTCCCTACAGGATGTACTGTCTTATCTTCTTGTTGAATGTCCTGTTGATTCACCCCTTGTAAATGCCCTGTTCTAAAATAGCCTGTTTCACCCCCTTTTTACAGGCTATGTTTCAAGAAATTTTCTTGCAGCTTGGGAAGTTTTAATTCCAGAGGTAATCACCAATATATATCAAATATCCAATTGGTTAGTACTCTGAATTTTCTAGATCGGCCTTTGCCTCTTTAACCAAAGCAAACCAAAACAAATGAAAAAACACCAGATATCAATTTGTTCTTATTAGGATAACTATGATGAGTCCCTGTAATATCTTCTGCAGACTGTACAAACACATATTAATTGACAGCTGTCAATATTCATGTTCATGTTATAATGCAAATGTCTTCCTAATTTGGTCCCAAATGGAAAATCTACATCATTCAAATTCATGATTTCCAAGTCCTAGTGTATCTTCCATTAAAAAGTAAACCTTTCTTTCTTTAATTTCTACATGAATGAAGCTTGCTATGTTTTCTATTATCTAATACATACATGGTAACATTGTCTTCAAGACGGGTGAACATTCTTGGTCAGATATGATATTAACTCAGAAATAATGGTAGGGAAGAATTTAGTTTTCAGACATAAGGATGAGAAATTGAGCAAAAGATAATAGAAAAAGGAGTGCAGTAGGCTGAAGAAACCTAGCAATAGAGAAGTAAATGAAATCTGTGAGGTGGTAACTAAGGTAAGATTCTACACAGCCATTCCTTAATATACTGATTTCATTCATAAAAGCTCATCTACACTTACTATTATTTTATAATAAAATTTCACAGTATGTACACTTTCTCTACTTTGTAATTCTTTGATTGTTTCATTCATGCCTATAATTAATTTTAGTTATTTTCACACATCCCTCCCTCAACTGATGAAAACTTTATTCCAACAATGCCCCTCCTACTTTCAGGGCTTCTTTTTGTGCATAATCACTGAGTTTAACTGGAGATGCTTGGAGAAGCACAGGTAGGGTTTATTTTCTGGAGTATAAGCAACTTAAGAGTGGCTACACAGCTAAAGAAAATGATACCATTTCCCCAGAAAACATTCACAGCCATAGACCCATCGGGAGGCCTGTTGCCTCATTGGGCCCCTTTCCTATTGAGGATAAACTGTTGAAGGGTGAAGCCTTGCATAGGTCCTCTGCAGATGACAATAACTGCAGTGAATCAATGAGTTCAAAGAACCTGTCATTTTTGGAAGACATTTTTTCCTCAGGAAATTTCCTCATCCTTGGGTCATATTTCTTTCTGTTTTTATTTTCACAATATTCCCTGTGCCTTGTAGGGGCCACACTTTATGTATACTCTTTTTCAGAATTTAAACATTCTTATTAAGAACATCAAAGCAATCACCTATTTCTTAAGCATGCAGAACATCTCCATCCCATATCACAGCTTGTTCAAAATCCACTGCCTTCCTCCCTTCTAGCCTCTTTCAATGAAAAATTTTATCAATGATTTAATATCTACCTCATTTAACCCCAATTCTGAGTTAACACTTGGAGGGGCTTTTCCCACTTTATCTTTATAGTGATTTTAGCATCATGTATTTGGCAGTTATTCCATGTCATTTTCTCACAAACATAGATTTTCTCATACTAGATCTTAAGTTCATTCACAAAGACTATCAGAATCAGTTGGCATATTTTTGGTTTTAAATTTCTCATATTGAATTTTACCTCCATAGAAATATCCTCAAGCATTCTAGCAGATGAGTATCAATTAATACCACAATCAGTTTGTTATATCATTTAAGAATTGTATTTCAGCCATTTTTCAGTACTGACATATTTATTATTATGCTACAAATGACATAAGCATTTGCTTGCACTTTTAAAAATAACAGAACTAGAGAGGACAGGAACTCCACAAGGAGAACAACAGAACAAGAAAATTTGAACACAGGGAACTTCCCAGAGACTCATACTCCAACCAAAGACTATTCATGGAGACAACCTAGAACCCTGACAATGCAGCCACTTCTTATGAGAACTGATAGACTAAGATCAGAAAGAAGGAGAGGAGGATGTCCCCTATCAGTGGACTAGGGGAGGGGCATGCATGCAGAAAGGGCTGGGGGGAGGGTGGGACTGGGAGGGGAGGAGGGAGGGGCTTATGGGGGGATACAAAATGAATAAAGTGTAATTAATAAAAAAATTAAATACTTTTAAAAATAAATAAAAAAGAAAAAACAAAAAAACAAAAAAGAATAATAAATAAATAAATTAATTAATTAAAAAAATAATATTTATCATTTCTATTCTCTTCCCTTTCTTGTACTCCTTTTCTCTAATCTCAATAACAAGCTTGTTTGGCCTTTTGTTTTAGGGGGATTTTATTATTATATGCTAATTATGAACAATGGGGCTTATTATGAAAATTCTATGTAAGTACATAATGTGTTTCAATCATATTTACTTATTACTTTCTCCTGTCCCGTCCTACTTCAAAACAGCTCTCTTGTATTTTCATTTTGTTTTCCTATTTAACATGCTTTATTATTATTATTATTTTTATTGTTGTTGTTGTTGTTTTTAACAACAATTTATTTGTTTTGTATCCCAATCGTGGCTCTCCCTTATATCCTCCTGGTCCCAACCTCCCTTCCCTCTTTCTCTCTTATCCCTCTCACCTTGTCCACTGATAGGAGAAGTCCTCCTTCCCTCCAGTATGATCCTAAACTATCAAGTATCGTCAAGACTGCCTAGATCCTCTTTCTCTGTGGGCTGCCTATGTTGCTCCACCAGGTAGCAAGCAACTGAGCTCATGTCAGAGACGGTTTCTTCTCCCCTTACTAGGGAAGTCACATGGAGGCTGAGCTTTCTTTGGGCTACATTTGAGTTAGGGGTCTAAGTCATCTATATGCATGCTGGAGAGGATGTGGAAAAAGGGGGACCCTCCTCCATTGCTGGTGGGAATGTAAACTTGTACAACCACTTAGGAAATCAATCTGGCATTTTCCCAGAAAATTAGGAATAGTGCTACCTCAATACGCAGCTACACCACTCCTAGGCATATATCTGAAATATGCTCAAATATACAACAAGGACATTTGCTCAACTATGTTCATAGCAGCTTTATTGATAATAGCCAGAATCTGGAAACAACCTAGATGTCCCTCAACTGAAGAATGGATAGACAAATTGTGGTATATTTACCCTGCTTTTTATTTTTTACTTTTTGATGCCCTAATGAGTTTCCCTGTGTCACCTACAGAAAGCAAAGGTTTGTTTACAGCAGCACCTTAAAAGGCCCTATTAATCCCATCCTCCATGACAGATGATGAAGAGTACAGTTTTATACTAATTTTAGATAAAAATAATTAGTAGCCAAGAAATGCTAAAATCAAAATCATATTAATTTACTTCTTGTACAAAAATACGTACACTTTAAATTGATTTATTGAATGTATATAAACGCACACACACACAGCACAGGTGAGTGTAGAAGTGAAGAACAAATTGCTTGACTTAGTTTTCTTCTTTCAGCATGGAGTTGTATAAGACAGAAATTGGGTCATCATGCTTGGCAGAAAGCTCCTTTACCCTTCAATCCATCTTGCCAGTCTCCACATACTCCAGTATGATATTTTTCTAAGCATAAAAAATTATGCATCAGAAGATATTTCTCTAATGATGAAGGATAGGTTTAAAGATATTTGTACTTCCTTGGTTAATTTCAATTTTAAAAACAATAATCTTCTCATGAACAAAAATTTTCTATCACCTAATTCATCTTTTACACAAAGTTAATCCTCTTTTAATTTCACAATGTGAAAAGAATTTCAAAGAAATTTTCTCTTTTTCAATCTTCAACTGAAGAGGTATTGTTTCATCCACAATATGTGCAGGTCTTAGTTAAGGTCGTACTAACAGATGCATTAATAAAGAATAATGCACAGAGAATTTAACTAATGGCTCTTTTTAAAAATCTATTGTGGAATAACTGAGAATGAAAAACAATATAGTTCTCAGGGGAGGGCATAGGGAAGAAAAACCCATTAGTGCTTAAAGCTGTGTATAGCCGTCAAGGGTATTGGGGAAGCTTTCTGGTATTTAGGTGTCTGTGTTGTAGTCCAGAGTCACATTTAGAATTATGTTATTGTTTTCCCTCTAGCCTGTATAGTTATTGTACGTCATAGTGTTTCTCAAAGTAATGTAGTCATTGCACATAAACTCGAGTTTTCAATTGCCAATCTACTGGATATGAATGTAAACTAAGGAAGGAGATAACTCGTAAAACAAAAGTAGTTCACGATTTAAGGAATGATGCCTAAAAGGCTGGTAGTGACAGAAGGAAAGTGGGAGAAGCAACCTACAAAGTGTGGCTGCCACACTTTCTCTTTCCCCCTGATTTCTGAGTTATAACTTTCTTCCAGTTCTTGGAGGAAGTGGGAAAGTTATCTTAGAGCCAAGAAAATGAATAAGACTTGTTTTTATGTAAAATATCTGAAACGTACAAGTAACTTTTATAACACACACACATACACACACACACACCGTCCATTATAATGACATTTACTCTGATGTGGTTTAGCAAAAATTTCTTTATATTATTTTGCATGATGCCAGGGCATATATCTGCAGGGCTGGATGGGGAATAGTTACTGTATGAACAATAACTTACCTGCTACTATAAGAAAAGGGAGGGCTGGTAAGAAATAAAAGTTTTGAGTCAAATTTTCTTTCTCGGTCCCCACTCCTTGATTCTCTGAGCAGGGTTTCCCTGTACCCTTCTTAGAAGAGGAACACTGGAACCCGCAGGACCTTACAGAGGAGAATGGTGAGGAAGCACCATCAACCTGCCATGTCCTTAGCCTTATTGCATGCACTTCTGCAGGAAGAAAATTTGGCCTAGATCACTGCTGTCTCTATTAGTGATGATAATTTGGCTGATTGACAAATCAAACAGCATGTCAAGACATTAATAATTATTGATATCATCTAGTTGTAATTCTTAGGCACAAAGAAAGTTTGGTTGTCTAAGTCGATGCCTTAGAAGCCGAGAATAAAAGAGACATGAGGGCATGTGCCCAATCTTGATGCTAAATTAACACAGGAGACATCAGTTTTCCTATATTTGTAAAACTCTACTGTTAAGTGAAGCTATGCTATATTATATACATTATATAGAGAGTATCATAGTAGACAAAATACAAGGGACGTGAAATCCAGGTCTTTATTAATGAAAATGAATACTTTTATTTATGTTCTCTTTGTCCAAATAAATCATGCAAAAATTGTCTTTTTCATGTCATTTTGCAATCTGGCTTTTTTTGCTTCTTGAAACAAGTGTTTAATGAATAAAAAACATATTTTATAAAATCATTTCAGAACGTGATTATTGATTTTGCTTTCTTGAATATGATTGGGGCTGTCAATGTCCAATGATAAAAGGAGGGAAGGGTTGAGAAAGGGGAAGAAAGACCCCAGAGGAGGAAAAGAGGAAGAGCAAAACTATAGATATAAAGTCTAAATATATACCATTTCACTTTTAGGGTAAACTATTTGATTTATCAAATAATGTTTTACTTGTACACTAATTAATTTTATCTAGGTATATAAAATCAAGGAGGCCAGCAAACAATTACACATATACTTTAGACATATTAGGTATGCCTAATATATAATATAGGCATATATATATATAATAAAAATGGGCACATACTTTCAGAACCAACTCAAGTAAAGCACTGTCCGACAAGGTAGACTCTTCTGTCAATTCTAGGATGAAAGTTACTAGTCTTAAAATACACATTTTCTGTAAAGTACTCCACATCTATCGGTGAAGGAATAAAACATTGTATATTGAAAAGATACAAGAACAACACCAAGGGATTAACTGCATTAGAGGAAATAAATATGAAAATAGATGTTGCCTCTACAGCTGATGAAGGACTAGGAGTCATAAAGTTCTTTTCTAGCAAAGGAATTGCTGATTAATATGATTAAAGCAAAGATGAGTGGGATAGACTTAAGGTATGAGAGAACAGCATAGGAACTGACTCATAAGGTTTGATTGACAGTAGTCTGTATGACGTGTAACCACTGCTAAGAGGTATGGGTTCTTCTCTTGGAGCAAATGAGAATTGTAGTGGGGAGTCTGAACAAAATAACTGAATTAAAAACAACTGTTTTAGGAAGTAAACTCTGGATGTTCCTTGAAGTACAGCTTTTAAAGGCTAGGCTCACAACCATAAATATTTTTTAAATTTTAAGAATAATATAACCAAGTTCTTCAGAGCTAGTGTGTGATATCGTCTTGGAATCCAACAACATGAATCATCAATGTCTATCAGGACTCTTAAACTGAAGCATAGAGGTGAAAAATGTGGGTTTCATAAGGTAGTGTGGGATGCTAAGAATATTAATAGTAACAGTAATATTAAAGGTAAGACCAGTATGAGGTGCGTAGTGAAATTCCCATCTCAAAATGTAGAGACAGATTATTATTTTTAATCTTTGCATTGATACCTTGTGACTTTTATATCATGCAATCTAGTTCTGCTCATCTTGTCCTCTCTTATCTGCTCTTCACACTTACAACCTTCCTTCAAAACAGAAACAAAAACAAAAACAAAACATAGTCAGGAACATACAAAAAAAAACCAAAAAAACAAAGCATAAAAAGTTCATCATGGAAGCTGTACATTCCATAGTATATGTGTCCATAGCATATCTGTCTGTCTACATGTCTTCACTTGGAAATGTTCATTGCAATGTATTATTGGTCAGCTTGAGATCTCTGGCTTCTTTGACACTATCAATACTGCATCCTCATGGGGAATCTTATGGAATTTCTCCTCATTATCCTTTTTTTCCCCTCTGTCATGGAGATCCTGCAGCTTTGTCTCAGTAGGACTGGGCCTTCCATGAGTCCCAACCATTCACAAATGTTATAGATTTTGGGGTGGGCCAACTCAGAACCCTGGATCTGGGCCTGGGTGGCAGCCAAGTTGGTCAGTGAACCTGCTTTCCTTTATCTGTACCACCAGGGCAAGGCTACCCACTGTTACCATGGCAGAAGGCAGGGTCAACTCTCCTGCTCTCATGCCCATGTGCCAGTTCACCAGCATCCATGCCTCTAGAGCCAACTCCACTGTGCTATTTAATCAAAGTGTGAGACTCCCTCCCAATTTCTGCAGCCTGCGAAGGTCTGGGGCAGCTCTCCTGCTCTTATACCCTCTGGGTTGGATTACCTGAGCCTTTGCTGCTGGGTCCAGCTTTAATATGTTGCAGAGTCAAGAAGCAAGGCACTCTCCCAAGTGCTACAGCCAGGGAAGGTTCAGGAACAGCAATCCCAACCACCACAGGTGATGAATGGCAGTTAGTATAGGCTAGCCATGGTCAAAGGGTGCAAATAAACCAGCCCAGAGGGCAAGACGAAGGTAGAGCTGGCCCCACCCCTCATCTGCCATAGAGATACAGAATTTTTAAAGCAATAATTGTTAGTATACCTAGTTGAATGTCGGTCTGGCTAGACAAAGATGAAAAATAAGAAAGAAATTATCAATCCTGTATGTCAATGAAGTTGTGGTATCTTTTCTTCAGTAATTCCTCCTTAAAGAACCCCTATAGGGTAATTTCTCTTCTTCTGAATAAAAAAGTATTTAGAGACATGGCCAACAGTAATGTTCACATTAATTTTTTTATTTATCATTTCAGACTACTTTTCAACACTAATTGGTTAAAAATGTACATTTATGCAAATTTTCACAATACTAGAGAAGAAACTATAAAGTTAAAGAAAGCATGTTTTAAGGCATTTTCTTTCCAATTAGGCTTATCCTATGTAAATGTAGTTTTTTTCTCCTTAACTTTGTTTTTAGAATTCTTTTGACTCACTAATGTTAAGTGAAAACCTTTTAGATAATTTAAATTTGATTTTAGCAAATTACTTTCAATTTAGTGGTAAATTAATATCAATACTGAAAGCAGTTGGAACTGTCAAAGTGTTAAAACGAACCTCATTCTAACTAGCATTTTCTTTCATATTTATGTAATGTAATAAAAATATATTGGTTCTAGAAATTAATATTTGTTTGCTGATGATTTTTTTTACCTGCATGTTTTTATAACTTGTTATAAATGGCTCATACCCCATGACCAACTTATATTTCTTATTGGAAGTTATCGACAACTGAAAAGTTATATTAACATCAGACCAATAATTCAACTCAGTTCAAAAATTACTGTACTAATGGCAAGAAAATTATATTTCATAGAGCATATATTTCATCTTCCATATTCTATTGGATCACAGAACTTTACATATCTACCATAGGAAGATGTCTTAGCAGAATATGAGCACTTTACTCATTTTCCAAAAACCCCGTAGAGACTAAGGCACTGCCTTACATTGCTCAAAACCAACCAAAACCATGTTCTGTCTGATTATTATAAATCATTCATTATTTCTATTCAGGAATACTGACCCACACAAGTTACCTTAATATTCCCTTATCTTCTCCCACTTGCACCTATCCAATTCTAAATAAGCCCAAGGCATCATCACTGTCAAGTGTGTATTGTATCTTAACCACAGACTCACTCTTCTCCAAGCACAGGACTCATTTTTCTTGAGTACCTACAGTAATTTGAATGAGAATGGTGCCTGTGTGCTTGTTCTACAGTTGCTTTGAAACTGTTCTGAGAGAATAAAGGGTGTGGCCCTGTTGAAGGAGATGCTTCACTGGAGGTAGTCTTGAAGGTTTCCGGAGTCCATGGCACTTCCAGTTTTTTGTTTTTTTTTTTTGTTGTTGTTGTTGTTGTTTTGTTTGTTTGTTTTTGTTTTTGTCTGTCTTGTGCCTGCAGATCTGATGTAAGCTCTTCACTACTTCACCAGTACCATGCCTGCCCTCCTAATGCCATGTTCCCTGCCGTGATGGTCATGGCTATGAAATTATTAGCCCCAAATTAAAAGCTTTCTTTCATATTTTGCCTTGTTACAGGTTCCTTTTACAGTAACGGAACAGTAACCAAGACAATGACTATCATATCAAATTTGAGTAGTAGGACTATTTCGCCCATTTATTTGGGCACTTGCTCACTAAAGTAACTTATTTCAATACTAAAAATAAAACATGAGCAGTGGATGTGCTAATTCTTAGATGTGACCAGTTTTTACATCCATAAACAAAGGCAACTTTTATTTTTCTATTGATAAAACAGTTTGATCAAGGTAACTTATAAAAGAAAGTGCTTAATTAGACTTATCATTCCAGAGGTATAGAATCCACTACTTCAGAGTAGGAGAACAACTCATATCTTGATTCATAAACACTAGTGGGAAAGAGGGGAGGGGGTGGGAATGGTCCAAGATGTTTAAAGCCTAGAAGCACAGGCTGAGTGCCACATTTCCTCCAAGGCCATACCTCCTAACCCCTTTCAAACAGTTCCACCTACTGGGCAAACATTTGCGGCCAGGGGGCCATTCACATTCAAACCACTACAACATTTTTGTTTTTTATAACTAATGCTTTAGGGAACCCAGATACCTTCCAAACCTTTTTCTGTAAAGTACAAATTCAGTTCCACAGTATGGCTGCACTCTGAGCTAGAGTGTAGTGTACAGGAATATTCTATTAAATATTTGCGATAAAGTAGGTATGCATTCTTCAATACAGTGAGCCCTTAATCTTCTGCTATATACCATCCTTTTGTGGGTACAGGTCTCTCTCTCTGCCTGTCTCCCTCCCTCTCTCTCTCTCTCTCTCTCTCTCTCTCTCTCTCTCTCTGTGTGTGTGTGTGTGTGTGTGTGTGTTGATTTGAGTGAGAATGTCCCTCATGTGCCCAGATGTTGGAACACTGGGTTCTCAGTTTGCAGTGCTTTCTTGGTAGGTATAGAAAGTGTGGTCTTGATGGATAAATATGCTGCTGCGGATAGACTTTAAGACTGAAAACACAACATTTGCCCGTTCTGCTTCCTGATTTTGTTTTGAGATGTAAGCTCTCAACTGTTCCATCTGCCATGCCTGCCAGAGGCCATGCTTGACTGCTGTGATGGTAATGGACTCTTTTCCCTCTGGAAATATAAACCCAGATAAATAATTTGCCTTTATCATAGTGCTTTCTCACAACAATAGAAAATTAGCCAACACAAAAGCTAGTACCAAACAATGGATTATTACTGTGACAGGCTTATCCATGCTGTTTTTGGTGTTATGTAGAAGACTTTGGCACTTGGTACTAGAAACATGATTAAACCACTATACATGGAGTTTAATGGGCCATCCTTAAAGAAGCCTGGTAAATAGTAGTGCTGAGAGGTACAGAAACTGTGGAGGTCCAGCTCAAGAAATGGAAACCATTCCTTCAGTATTTGTTGGGAGTAGTGGCTTCTTTTTGCCAATGTCCCAAGAACTTCCCTGTGGCTAAATGTAAACTTGACAGACTAATTTCGTTGGCAGAAAAGATTTCAACACAGTCTAATATGGACCTTGTTATGTGTTTATTGGTAAGCATTCTCATGCAGGTATATAATGAAAAAGAGAAAATTGGACAGGAAGAAATAACATAAATGTACAGCTTGAAGAGAAAAAAAAGCCATCCATTGGAGGCTTGTTCTGAAACTGAAACACACACACACACACACACACACACACAGAGAGAGAGAGAGAGAGAGAGAGAGAGAGAGATTAGAACCATTAAAAAAGGACATCTGTTCAACATTGAGATGAGGAAAGGATGCACTCGGGGCAAGACCCTACTCAAAGAAACTAAGATGAAGGCATTTCTGCTCCAAGACAAACAACTACAAAACACAACAGTTACTAATATGGTTCAAGGAGTCTGAGCTGAAAGCCAAACTTGACAATGTGGTTCACTTGGTGCTGGACTTAGAATCATGAAGGATACAAAAGTAAAGAAGTCTTGGACCTTCCTCCACAGTTTCAGAGAGATGGTGAGGTCAATCAGTGTGTGGCAGAGGGGTCTCAGGATGAAGGCACTAAGAGGACATTGCATAAAGCTGTGACTGTGAAGCCTGAGTTGCAGAGGAGACCCCAAGATTACAGGAGATGACATAGCATGAGATGTATGTCTGGAATAGCTCTACATCAGGAGTAGGACCTATACAAAAGAGAGATGGTATTATAGGCAGGAAAACTAGAAAGGCTGAGCTATCTGAGTGTTCAGATGTAAAGCAGGGAGCTACAGGATTTAGTATCTGCCCTATTGTGTTTTGGTTTTCCTTTGTTCCAATATGTCCTCATTATGCCTCCATTCATCTCTTTTGCAATGGCAATACATGTTCTGTTCCTTATTGTAAATTGCTTTTTGATTTTCCAGAAGTTATAATTAAGAGACCACTTTGAGTTTCAAAAGAGAATTTTGGAGTTTTAAACTGTGTCAAAACTTAGAGATTACAGGGACCTTTAAAGTTGGTCAAAACACATTTTGTAATATATGGTCATAGGCATATAGGGATCAGAAAGTGGATTGTGGCGGGTTGAATGAAAGCACTCATCTTAGGCTTATACGTTTGAATACTTTTTCTCCAGTTTGTGGTAATCAGCTGGCTTGTTTAGGATGTATCACTTTGCTGGAAGAAGATGTCATTGGGGATGGGCGTTAACACTGCAAAAGCCTCCCACAACTCCCAGTTATCTTCCCTGCTTCATGATTTCAGTTTGAGATACGAGTTTTCAGTTGTTCTGGCTAACATTAGATAGTTGCTATGCTACCATTCCTCCAACCCAGAATGGCTATAGACTTTGATCCTCTGTCTGGAACCACAAGCCAAAATACACACTTACTTCTACAATTTTCCCTGGCCATTAGAAAATAAACATGCATCTAATAACTATAATAAATGTATGTGGGTGTAATTTGCCTGAACATAAGAATTAAACCTAACATTAATCATTAAAATTTTGTGTGGAAGCTATTCTTAAGTATCTCTTGAGCATGGAATGTAATTTTAACATGTTGGCTTTCATGGCATAACATGCTTATTGGTTAATATTATCAAATAGATGTAAAACCAATGAGCTCCCCAGTATTCACAATTCAATTTTCTCGCCAGAAAATGTGCAACCTAATGACCATATGTGCATATGGTCCATAAATATGCAACCTAATGATTACTTGATATCTTAGTGGCTTTGATAAAAACAATAAGCATTTAGTTATTTAAGATTTTTATGTCTATGGAAGTGGGATTGATGCCAACCTACCTGGTTTAACAATATAGGGTCTATTTGTCCTATCTTGCTAATGTACGTAAGTATCATTTCTAGCCCAAAATTTCTTTTCTTACTGACTAAAATCTTTCTAATGCTTCTAAGCCCAGGGTAAATATTCTCTATTCCTATACAGACTGTCTACTTTATTTTTTACCACCTACAGTTTTCATTACCTTCCACACTCTGTTTCTATTGTTGCAGTCATCATACTCTGTGCTTCCCTTCTCCATAACTTCTTTCTCTATCTACTAATGATAGCTTTGATGGCAAGGACCACTTTAATTTCACTTTAGTCCTTCTGGATCTGGAATATTACTGAAAGGCAGCAAATGCTGAAATGGATAAGTAACTAGGTTACTGAAAGAGCTCTATACAAATGTTCTCTCTCTTCTGTCTGCCCCTTCTCCTCTTCTACTGTCTTTTCCTCTGCCACCACTATATCATTGTAGCAAACATAAGGTCTTAGCACACGGTGGGAAAATACTCTACCATGAGTTATAGTCCCAGTTCTAAAAGGTCTTCTTATTCTCAGAAGATGACCCATGCCCACCACACCAGTATACCAACAGACCAAAATCACAAAGAAGCCTGTTTAGGATGTGCTAAACCTATTATCCCAGTATTCTGGAGGTGGAGTCAGGAGCATCATGAGCTCAAGACGAGGCTATGCTGCATAGTGAGACACTATCTCAGCAAATGGAACTAAAACACCTGAACAGCAAGTTAAACTAATAAAACAAAATAAAATAAAAAATCTTGAGCACTGAGTCCTAACACAGGTTAACTGCTTGCTGCATGTGCATTCCAAGAAAATCTAAGTTGTTTTAATCTTTATATTAAGTAATATTACTCTAACAATTAATTTTTCTCAGTTGTTACCCTACAACTTTTAAGGACAAATTCCAAACTTTGCAAAACTCAAACATCTGGGTATAACTTTTCATCATTCTGAATGAAAAGACTCCCTCCCACATAGCAGATCCATTGCTGTGCAGAATAAACTGTATTTAACAAAAATAAGAAAATTAAAAAAATACAGTTTGTGAAATAGTACCTTGATACTGAGAAAGTTTGTAGAGTTCTATAGTTTAATCCCTACATTCCAGAGTTCCATTACAAGCCACAGTCATCCTTTAAGAGAAAGTGTGCTTTTTACACCTGTATTTCCCAGTGTGCCTTTGCACTCTAAGATCAGCCTCCATAAATATATCCCTCTGTTCTTTCCGATGCTATGTTTATTCTGTTTGTTCAACCTTAGAGCTAGGACATAAAAGGATGCTTTCTCAAGAGACTAAATATTAGAATGTCATACATCTAAGTGCACACAGCATTCTGCCAGCCAAAAACAGAAGCAAATATCTGAATATGTGTTTTCATTTCATGGCTAATAACATTTCATAGTTTTACCCTCCCACAAAGGGACTGATTCCACAGACAGAAGAAACTATTAAAATGCTGTTAGAGTAGCAGAAGATGTGCAGGGGTGTGGTGCATACAGGATTCCATGCTGAGAATCTAGTTTACAGTCTGTAAAAATTCTTCCTTTGGTCCCGTGAAACATTTTCTTTCACTCACAAAATGTCAGTAAAGAATGAGGTGAAAAAAAACCAAGACCCGAGGTCAAGAATGTATATGTCCACAGAGGAGTGCGAGTTTAAGGAAAGTATGTGCGTGTGACATTTCCAGAACAGTTATCGAGGTTGAAATCTGAATTTTTGTATAATTTTTTTCTGTCAGGTATTTTTATTCTTTGACAGTTTTATACAGGTGTATAATACATTTTAGTCATTTTCACCTCCCATTCCCTTCTCTTACACTCTTCACTCTCCCACTGAAACCCTTTTTCTTCCCCTCCTACTTCCATGCCTTTATGAGTCTGACTCACTGCGTTTAATCAGAGTGGCTCCCATAGCCAGGGATATAAGCTGATTTATTGTTGTAAAGACAACTAGCCAATGGCTAAAGTGTCACAGAAAATGAAACCCTTACTGAGCAATCATTAATTGCCAATTATGGCTTCCTGATGTTGATGGGTTAAATCTTGTGCAGGTCTTGTAAAGATGCCCATAACTACAGAGAGTCCATTTGTATAATGGACATATCACATCCAGAATATATCCATTTTGGTATGCATCTCTCTCTGATGGGGTTGAAGAATAGATAGTTATAGTCTCACTACAATTAAGTTCAGATGCTTAGGAATTAAAATGTTTTCAGTCTAAAACGATATTTTAAGGTCTAGATAGATGTTTTCAAGTTGATAGATATAAAAACGAGATTTTTAAGTGAAGAACTTTGGACTCACCAGGATAGGATAAAGAACATTGCAAATGTAATTCTTACCTGATAATTCTCATAATTATTTTTATTGTATATAGTTTATTAATGTTAGAGGAAAAACCATTTTTTTTAAAGAGAAGGGGGGATATGTAATGGAAGTTTTGGTTTATATGTATGTTTTGTAAGTATGCTTTTGTTTTAATCCCAAATGTGGGATTTTAGTTGGGCTGTAGTTTGTCCACATCTGTTGATTATCTCTTGTGGAGCGTGGCTTTTGCCAGCTGGTAATGGACTAATACGTGAGGGGTGTGGTCCAGGCCTCTGAGAAAAAGAGAGGAAGAAAGCAGAGAAAGAGGAGAGGAAATGCATGTGGTGTGATGTTCAGTGTGGCATTCAGTGCTGGCATACGGCATGTGGCAGCTTGGAGAGACCAGAGACAATGTGACAGTTTGGAGCAGACAGGCTGAGATCAGGGGCATAGCGATGTGGAGGAGACTGCTGGCTGCCTCTTGTGGTATAGAGCTCCAAAAAAAAAAACCCTTGACCCTAACTAGCCAGGAGAAGTGAAGGGTTCTGGGAACCTCTCCCTACTAACATTTTTCTCTCTCCTATCTAAGGTTGGGGGCCTTGTGGAAGGGAGGTAGACTAAACACCCAAAAATATAAAGTATGGTTTAAAAAAGACCACTACAGGCGTCTTTTTACTGCATATCTACCTATTCTACATATCTTATGATGTTTCCTTCCACTTTCACTCATTTTTTTTCTGTTGTTTCAGAGAGGTAATGTGGATATCCCATTCATGTTTGAATTGAGTATATTTTTCTAGACAGACAATTTGTCACTTGAAGGATAATGAAAGTTTTATCAAGCTATTAATTTCTCCAGAAGCAGAGAAGTAAACTAAGAATGGTGGAACAAACATTTTGAGAATCATCCACTGCTTAAAGTCAGAGATAATTAGGTATGACTACAGGATTTAGAGGACCACAGGTAGAAGCCATTTTGACCACTACAATATACAATAAGGTATTCATTGGCTTCACTTCTATATTATCTAACTGAGCAGGTAACATTTTCTAAAAGGTACAGCTGTAGACAAAGTCATAAAAGCTGGAACACAAAAGATATGAGAATTCAACTATCTTCTTTTAGGACAGATACTAGAGGTATGTGAAAAATATTTGAAAACAGCTCTGTACAAAAAAGTGTAATTGTTTTTATCCAAAATGATGTATATCTATTTAATTATATATTTTTAAAATTTCCTAATTTAAATTTTGATTAAAGTAAATATTGGCATATATATTACCACATAAATAAAATCATGGATGAATCTTAAATAATCTCTAAATGCAAAGAGGCTCTAACATCATAAGTTTGAAAACTGCTGGCTTATGTGGTCATTCCTATCATAAACTCTTTATTACTCTCATACTTGCTCAGACTAACCATCTGATGGCCACTTTTTACTCTTCTCTCTAACTTGTACATCTGTATCTCAATTATTACCAGAGATAAGAAGTCTTCCTCCAAAATCTGTGGCTTGTTTCCCACTTCCATTTATACTCCACCACCTCAAATTTCTGCCAACCTAGAAAATATATTCATGTTTATTTCACAACTATTTATACAGGATGTACATTATTTGGGATACCATTCTATTCATCAGAATTTAATGATTAAGACAGAAGATCAAGGACAGCTAAAACAATCCTAAGTAAAACAAGTCCCTTGGCAGATATGTATCACCATGGTTGATTTCAAGCTCTTCAATAGAGCCCTAGTAAGTAAAAACAGCATGAGATTGGCATAAAAACCATGTTTGTAGCAGCTTTATTTGTAATAGCCAGAAGCTAGAAACAGCCCAGATGCCCCTCAACTGAAGAATGGATGCAGAAATTGTGGTACATCTACACAATGGAGTATTAATCTGCAATGAAAAATAAGGAAATCATGAAATTTGCAAGTAAATGGTGGTAACTGGAAAGGATCATCCTGAGTGAGCTGTTCCAGAAGCAGAAAGACACACATGGTATATACTCACTTATATAGACATATAACATAGGATAAACCTATTAAAATCTGTATATCTAAAGAAACTAATTAAGAGAGAGGACCCTGACTAAAACGCTCAATCCCCATCCTGAAAGGCAAATAGGATGAACATCAGAAGAAGAAGAAAATAGGAAACAACCTAGGAACCTGCCACAGAGGGCCTCTGAAAGGCTCTGCCCTGCAGACTATCAAAGCAAACGCTGAGACTTATGGCCAACTGTTGGGCAGAGTGCATGGAATCTTATGTAAGAAGTGGGAAATAGTAAGATCTGAAGAGGACAGGAGCTTCACAAGGAGAACAACAGAACCAGAAAATTTGAATTCAGGGGTCTTCCCAGAGACTCATACTCTAACCAAGTAGCATGCATGGAGATAACCTAGAACCCCTGCACAGATGTAGTCCATGGCAGTTTTGTGTCTAAGTTGTTCACATAGTAATGGGAAGAGGGACTGCCTCTGACATAATCTGATTGGCCTGCTCTTTGATCACCTCCCCCTGAGGGAAGAGCAGCCTTACCAGGTCACAGAAGATGACAATGCAGCCACTCAGGATGTGATCTTGTAGACTAAGATCAGAAGGAAGGAGAGGAGGACCTCCCCTATCAGTGCACTTGGGGAGGGGCATGTGTGAAGAAGGGGGAGGGAATGTGGGATCAGGAGGAGAGGAGGGTAGGGTTTATGGGTGGATACAAAGTGAATAAAGTGTAATTAAAAACAAAACAAAACAAACAAACAAACACCAGTCAGCTATCATAGCCATTAAAACAGAAGGTTCCCTGGAAAAAGAAAAATAGACATATAGAGCAATAACATAAAATCATGTATGATAAATTAGTCCACACAGCTATAGCTACAAAATATCTGATAATGATGCCTATTACATATACTAGAGAAAAGACAGCATCTCTGACAAAAAGCATGGGAAACCTGGATTTCAACATACAAAACATGAATTTAGAGCCTTACTTCCCAGCCCCAACAAAATTCAATTGCAGAGTAATCAAAGCACTTAACATAAGTCATGATTCTCTAAAACTGTTAGCAGATGACCAGTTATGGGGGATGTCTCTGGCTTCCAGTATTTAGTTGCTGGAATTTTTTTGTTTGGTGTTGAGGCCCCTTGGTATTTCCCCATTTTGTGTTAGTATGTCTGTGGTGTTGTTTTATTTAAGGAGCCATGTTGATGAGATTTCATGGGTTTAACTATTCTGAAATTTCTAGGAGATGAAAATTCAAAGTAACCTTCCCTCTCTTCTGTCTCTTAAAGTCTTTCTGCCACCTCTTCTACTCTGATCCCAATACCAAGTGGTCACAAGTCCAGAATGCATATACAAACAAGTAACATTATACAGATTAAACAGGTTGTATTTATATACGTTTAGGATTATGAATACAAATACATATGTAATAAAAACATTAAAAAATAGAGGCCAGGCACTTTCTCAGACAATTAGGAATAGCGCTTCCTCAAGATCCGGCTATACCACTCCTAGGCATATATCCAAAACATGCTCACGATAAGGACATTTGCTCAACCATGTTTGTAGCAGCTTTATTTGGAATAGCCAGAACCTGGAAATAACTCAGATGTCCTTCAACGGAGGAATGGATACAGAAATTGTGGTACATTTATACAATGGAATACTACTGAACAATTAAAAAGAAGGAAATCATGAACTTTGCAGGCAAATGGTGAGATCTAGAAAAGATCACCCTGAATGAGGTATCCCAGAAGCAGAAAGATACACATGCTATATACTCACCTATAAGTGGATATTAGACATAAAATCTAGGATAAACCTACAAAAATCTATACACCTAAAGAAGCTGAGCTACAAGGAGGACTCTGGGTAAGATGATCAATCCTTACTCACAAAGGCAAAAGGAATGGACATTGGAAGAAGGAGAAAACAAGAAACAGGACAGGAGCTTACCATGGAGGGCCTCTGAAAGACTCTACCCAGCATTGTATCAAAGCAGATACTGAAACTCATAAACAAACTTTGGGCAGAGTACAGGGAATCTTAGGAAAGAAGGAGGAGGAAATAGTAAGACCTAGAGAAGACAGGAGCTCCACAAGGAGAGAAACAGGACTAAAATATCTGGGCACAAGGATCTTTTCTGAGACTGATACTCTAACCAAGGACCGTTCGTGGATATAATCTAGAACCACTGCTCAGATGTAGCCCATGGTAGCTCAGTATCCAAGTGGGTACCCTAGTAAGGGGAACAGGGACCTTCTCTGACATGAACTCAGTGTCCTGCTCTTTGTCTGCTTCCCCCTGATGGGGAAGCACCCTTGCCAGGCTACATAGGAGGACAATGCAGCCAGTTCTGATGAGACCAATAAGCCAGGGTCAGATGGAAGGGGAGGAGGACCTCCCAATCTGTGGACTTGGAGAGGGGCATAGGAGGAGATGAGGGAAGGAGGGTGGACTTGAGGGGGGAGGAGGGACAGGACTACAGTTGGTATACAAAGTGAATAAACTACAATTAATATAAAAAATTATTTAAAAAATAGAAGCCAGGAATTTGAGAGAGGCCAAGGTGCAGGAGCATGTAAAGGGTAGGAGGGAGAAAAAGGAAAGTGGGAAATGATGTAATTATATTTTAATTTCAATTAAAATAATAAAATCTGCTGGAAGAAAAAGCATGGAGTAAACTTTGACTTTTAGGAACAAGGAAAGTCTTTTTTAACTGGAGTCTGGTAGCTCAAAAATAAGATAAACAATTGAAAAATGGAGCTGAAGAAACTGACATGCTTCTGCCCAGTAAATAAAGTGTCAGTCTAGTGAGGAATCAGCCAACATAATATCAGAATAGTTTTGTCAGCTATAAATCTGACAGAAGAATAGTCTGGAATTAAAAAAAGAAAAAGGAAAAGAAACAAATACATAACCCTAAAATCAAGAAAACAAATAAACCAACTAACTAACTGTTATGAATCTGAACAGAAAGTTCTAAGAAGAAACACTTTCATTCAACACTTTGAATAAAAAGTGTTTAACATCCTGAGCTACCAGTGAAATGTGGATGTTTGCTCTAAGATTTCATCTTATGTTAGTCAGAATGGCTGTCATCAAGAATATAAGTGACACAACTGGCAGGGCTGTGGCAAAGGGAAACTATTGGTGGAAAGGTAAAATAGTTCATCTACTTGTAACTCATTTTGGAGGATACTCAAAAGAAACTAGAAAAATAATTACAGTACAAGCCAACTATACTTTTCTTTGGTTCAATCACCTAGGCCTTTATATTTACTTCAGAGATTATCATGTATTTAATGTTCATTGTTGTATTCAAAGTGCCTAGAAAATGGTTCAATGTAGATATCCATCAACTGCACAATGGATGAATATGTGGCACATACACAGTGAAATAATATTAAGCTTTAGAGAAAAATAAAATCATGAAATTTGAAAGTAAAAGGATGGAACAAAAAAAAGAATACTTAGTGAGGTTACCCAAGACAAATCGAGCATGTTCTTTCTTATATATGAATGCTAGTTTCACAGCTTTGTTTTATGTACTTATCCTGGATTAAATGTAAAAAAAAGCAGGCCAGTGTGCGTATACTTAAGAAGGGGTAGTATGAGCTGGAGAGATGGTGCAATGCCTAAGAGTAACTGGCTGTTCTTCCAGAGGTCCTGAGTTCAATTCCCAGCAACCACATGGTGGCTCACAACCATCTGTAATGAGATCTGATGCCCTCTTCTAGGTGTGTGAAAACAGACACTCCTATATAAAAATAAAGAAATACTTTTTTTTTTAAAAAAGAAGGGTAATATATTATAGAAGATATTGAATTTTGGAGGGGAAACAGGTAATGTAGTAAATTAAGTGTATGTGTATATGTGGGAGCATGTAATAGATTGATAGAGGTGGGCAAACCACAGTAACCAAATAAAGTGTGTATGGAGAAGCTATGGGGAGCAAATTGTCTTGTAACCTAACTAAAACAAAATGAAATGGAGTGCATGTGATAAGAAGGCACATGTTGAGGGAACACTGCAACACTGTGATGTAAAGATGCGGGTAGAGAGCAGGTTAAACAAAACTAAGCATGTATGTAGACTTCTCATAAAACTCCGTTAGTTTATTAGTTAATTAAATCACAAGCAATAACAGCAATCAGGCTGAACAGAAGAATTTCATATGTAATAATACAGTGATAAATGTTTTTACATATATCTCTTGACCCTAAAGAATTTTATGGGACCTTACAGTCTATTTAATAAAATGCCTAGTTAACCTTTACTTTAAGAGAACAAAGTAACCAATCTTACTATGTCTTGAATTTCCTTGCAATCAAATTTTACAACCTAAAAAAACATATATAGCTTTAATCATAAGTTATGTGTTCTTTTCTGCCTCTGACTCAGAATAGTGTGTGTGTGTGTGTGTGTGTGTGTGTGTGTGTGTGTGATGGTAACCATTCTGAAAAAAGCTAAACAGCTAACAGGGTGAAAGCAAAACAATCTTAAAACAAATATCTCATAAATGTTGGCATCGACATTATGATATAGGTTGATAGCATCTGTTAGCAGTTTTAAATGTTATTCTGGGTCAGATGGGGTCAGTAAAGTGACTTCTTTCCTTGTAAAACTCTGTTAAGGGTCTCTATAAAGCATGTCTTGTTCTATTCTATGCCATATTTCCCATGCTCTTTAATAAATACAGAGGAAAGCCTTTGTCAGGTACAGGCACAGATTCAGATATACAGCCCCAAGCAGCAAGGAAAGGCAAAGGCTGACTACAGACAGTCTAGTAACATCAAACTTGTTGGATGTTGGTCTGGGACTGTGTATTCTAATATTAATTACTTGTTCCCAAGATCTGGTTTATGCCAGACAAGCACATCCTTGTATATCTCATTTAAAGGTTTTTGTTGTGTAAACATTGCTTTACCTAATTTAAGGATAATATGTTAATAAAGATGTGGAATCCTATAACTTGGTAGAACAGAAAGTTGGAGGAGCTTAAGTTTCTGGGCTGAGGGTCTCAGAGGATCATGACATTGGGAGAAGGAGAGAGAAGAAGCAGAAGATGTAGGAGGAGAAGAGGAAGCCAGAGAGACGAAAGTCTCCATGGTGAACCATGAGCACATAGCTGTGAGGGCTGCCTGATGGAACAGCAGCAGCCCAAAGGGAACATTTAGCAAGTGATATTGAAGTACATGTAGCTGTACATATCTTAGAGGGTTGATACCTGCACAGTTTTGGTGCTTGAGAGCTTATTTAAATCTAAAAGGTCTGTGTCTTGATTATTTGGGAACTAGCTATGATAGAGAGGTCCTTGAGAGTCTGATATCTAATTCAACAACAGAAACTATAGACAGATAAAAGACAGGGATCGAAATGAAGAATTCCAATTTGGGATCATTTTATCAAATGAATCCAAAAGGAGGGAGGTTGCTTTGTTGTCATTCCTTAATGAGATATTAAAGTGTTTTGGTAACTCTAGTGATTAACCAACACAGCCAAATACATGGGTTATTAATTAAAAATGCAAGTGATAGGCACAAATAACCACCCTATCTATGGATTCGGGTGAGGAAACTCAGGGGGCACCAGAAACAAGACAGGCTATTGCCAGCGATTTTGTTTAACCAAAAGTTATGACCATAACTAGCTCATTAGACCCTATTATTGGAGGCACTACACACCTTGATGCAGGACATAGAGAGAGCGATCTTGAACTGCCAGAAAACTCACCACTAATGAGCTGTTACAGGGACTGGAAAGTGCAACGCAGGATGCAGTGGGAGAAATTATATCAACGGTTTTGCCCAGTGCTGGTCCCTGCATGCTGCAATAATGACCTGGCAGAAAGAATATACCCTCTTGCCACAGTGCCAAGATTATTAATGGGGCAATCAACTGTTCTCTTGAATGGTCTGAGGTCTGCTTCACTAAAGGGAAGTCACTCCTGGTATTACAGAGATAGTCAAAAACCATGGAAAAGGAAGCCAGGCACCATATAGGAGAACATAGGGATATTTTCTAAAAGAATCACATTGCTAACTTCCTTTCTGAGAATTTATGCTTTTATCACAGATTTGAGTTTTTCTCAACCTTGGTCTAAGAAGCTTCTTCTGCACAGAGTATTGATTAATGCAGAGACTCATAAGTTAAAAATGCTGAGAATAAGCAACAATGACTGCTCCCGGATAGATGACACACCTATGTCAGCCCACCCCTACCCACATGCTCAGAGAAAAAGAAGAGGAGTTGAGCAGAGCTTACAAACCAGAGGGTCATAACAAATGTGAAAGGCTGGTTTCTGGGCATGACACAGCTTTTATAAACTTGAGCTCACAGCAGCTGTAGCTATCTGAACAAGATAGCTTAAGATCGCTGGACTCCAAAGTTCCAGCATGGAGGGAAGAGTCATTTCTCTTGACCCACACCTAGTTGAGGGGATAACAAGAGGTAATGGCTGCTGAAAGACAGCCATTTGTCTCTGAGGGGGACATATCCATAAATTTTCCATTCCCCAGTAGACAATCCAACCCTACAACACCCCCCCCACACACACACACAGACAAGTGAGAAATATTAACTGAACTTAGTGGGTTATTATAAAACAAAATTCCTCAGTGGACAATCCTCCACACACACACATGTGTGAGAGTAATTAACTGGACTTAGTGAGTTATTATAAAATGAAAGATTGATGGTAGTAAGAGGATGGGGATATTGAAGAAAGCTAAGATGGGAAGCTAGATGGAGGGGAGGGTTGGTTATATGACCAATACATTGTCTGTATGTAAGAAAATTTAAAAAATGAGTAAAAGTTCCTATCCCCAAGAAACTTACTTTCTACTAGCTGCAATCAACAAGGAAATCAATGAAGCAGATAATACATAAGAATGTGGTGATTAAAGAAAAAAGAAAAACATCTAAGATACCTTAAATTTAATTACAGAAGTTTAAAGGTAAAATGAGGAAGTGATAAAATAGTCACTTAACAGCTGCCTGGGAAACCAACTAAAACTTCTATTTCTATTGAAACATATATTTAAATTACATCACAGCCGTACACATCCTGGCCTCCCAGAACTGATATTTTTTCAACTTTCTGGCCTGCTAGCCCCAGTCTCCTCAGAGTCAATTACTGCTTCACATGGACTGTCTTCCTATCCTAAAGCTCCCTCCATTTACATAATCCTGTGGCTGCTTCTTATCTGTGGCCAATGTAGAGTGTAGTGATTTTTCCTTTACAAAATTTATATAAAAAAAAATAGCCTTTAGACATGATGCTGAGATTGTAGGAACTTTAGCTAGAATCTGTTCCTTGAATTTTTTTGGCTAGTATCTGAAATGATTCAACAAATCAAATTACTCCAGGTTTTACCTTGGTTATACCTGAAGTTTGGGTGGCAAGGACCACTGAACACATAAAGGAAAATACACAAATAAAATTTAAAAAAGTTGGGGACGGTAGGTTGGGAACTGGAACTTTAAAAAAGGTGCTCAGAAAAGGCAAGGCAATAACATTGAACTACTGATGATTTAGACATAAAGAGACTAAAAGAAATGAACAAGATTTTCACTGATTAGAAGTTTAAATGAGATTGTGCATGACATACAAGATAATGACTATACATTTAGTCATTTCTATTTATTTATTTATTTCTCAGTCTGCCTACTGGAAAAGAGCAAGGATACCACATTAATCTCTTTATAATTGCATAAATAAATAAATAAATTTTCTACTTTAGATAAGATCATTATAAAGTAAGGTAGTCATTGTATTGGCCCTCTGTTGACTGCACAAGAGTCTTATAGCTGATTTATACCCAAAGCACTTCCTGCTCTTCAAGTCATTCCTTTTCTATTTTTCTTTTACTGAAAATAGCATTTCTTCATAAAACATATTCTGATCCAGATTCCCCCCACCATGCCCTCACACTATTCTTGCACTCCATTCCTGTAGGTGCTCTGTGGGAGGACATGAAGTATGACTGAGCTGAGGTAGTATGAGGGAATGCGCCATTGTCTGGGCAGGTTGAGTGATTGCCACCTACTGTTGCTAGGTAGTTCCTCAGACATTAGCAGCTGTGGAGGACAGTGGGGCTGAACCTCTCTCATGGCCAACACACTGTGACACAAAATTATGTAACAACAGGATATTTTAATTACTGATCAGAAGAATGTGACCTATGTCTTGCCTTAGATGGTGACATGACATCCTAAACCTATCGCTAGATGCTTTTTATTTAATTTTTATTTATTATTATAATTTATTCAATTTGTATCCCAGAAAGAAGGGGAAATTGCTAGGTTCTTCACCTTCACCTTGTAGCTCACCTGGCTTCAAGAGCCCTAAGCCTTGAAGCTCGCCAATGACGACCAGAGGTCCTGTTTCTTCCTCTTTCAAAAGACAATAAAAACAGACCTATCAGTCATCTGTACACGACAAAGCTCCCCAGAAAAGGCTCCTTGTTCTAGAAATCCCTTAGAAAACAAGTAGAGCTTGTCTCCAATGCAGAGCAGAATTGTGATCTCTCTGGCCATTGCTTTTTCTAACTCTAGAGCAGTAGTTCTCAGAGTTACTGTGTATCAGATTCATAACAGTAGCAAAATTACAATTATCAAATATCAATAAAATAATTTTATGGTTGGAGGTCACCACCATATGAGGAAATGTATTAAAGGGTCACAGCATTGGGAAGGTTGAAAACCACTGGTCTAAAAAATGCACTCGACTCTGTGATAAACTTCTTACTATCTTCTATTCTACAACATGTGTCTTATTTGGATTCCTTTAATGGCATCATAAGGACAAGGGAGACAAGGATCTTAGTGTAATCCTCAGTTCCTATCACTACTGCAGGGATAGAAGTCTTTACACATTCCTAGGGTGGAACAGATATCAGTAGGAATACCTGTTAGAACAGTTACACATTTCAATGTGGAGCCTATATTCTTTATAGTACTGTGAGAAGCAAACTGTTCTTAATGTGTTGTTCATCTGAGGACATAGAATACAACACAACAATGCTGATTAGCACCTACCACACTCCTTCCTCATTCTTTCATATTCTTGAGGGTCTTCCAAGGATAAGAAAGGCACCACGAATAGAACTGTAAAGACGTATGGGGATCACCTCGACTTTTTCAGAGTGATTGTTATCATCTGTCTGCTACAGATCTTCAAGTTAATGTGGGGAGTGTGTCACATGTTTCACGGCAAATGATCAAATGTCCATAATATCTAAGTTGACTGCACATTCTAGACAACTTCTGTATCATGCCAGAAGTGCTTAAATGCCTTAAAAGTAAAGCAAATAGTCTTAAGATAAACATGCACCCCTCCCTTAGGCTATCAAACTAGTGAGACAATGGAATTTAGGAAGGGATTTTCCAAGGAGTATCATATTAGAGGAAGAAAGAGCTGAGCTCTAATTCTTTTTTTTTTTTTAAGAAAAAGAATTCTTTATTTTAAATTAATATATTCACTTTATATCCTGATTGTAACCCTGTTTCTTCTCTCCTCGAAGTCCTCCCTCCCACCCTCTTTCCCTATCCGTGGGTGAGGTCAAGATCTAATCCTATCCAGGAGAAATTTTCTCTTCAGGAAGATTTTACTTTGTTCTGACAACTGCTCAGACCTCTTCATGGGAAATATAGGAGCCATAAACAACTATGGACCAATCACACCTTGACCGAGACTGCTTTGTACTTCGTATGTCTTGCACTGTGTTTATACCTAAGCCTTGTGACACACCTGAAGATGGGCTTGATTGTGTGTGTACCTGTTATGTCAACGGAAATTATTGTTATTCTCCCCAGTATAGCCACACTGAATACTTTTTTCTTGCTTTCATTATTTCTTGTTTCTTTAACTAAACCTCTGAAAATCTTTTTTTTTTTTCTAGAGCTGCTCATTCTCAGGCTCTGACCCTAATAACACCAATAACAATACCAACTGGTAGAAAGGCTAAGAATAGCTTCCTTTAAAATAGGCACAGCACCTTCATGACCTCTCTTGATTCTTTCTCCCTCTTCCAAATTAGTGGAACATTTACATACCCATTTTTAATTCTCTAGGTTGAAAATCGTGTCTGCGGCTCAGTAAAAAAACAGATAAAATAAAATCCAAGCCACCCTTTCCACAACAACCCCATGTTTAGCAGATACTTGATTTCTGTGTTCACAGTTCTTCTGAGAAGAGCTAGGCAATAATTATGGAGAGGAGCTTTTTATTGACTCTTGTACATTTTGGAGTAATTTTTCCCAGAAACATTACAACCAAAAGCATAAATTAATATTTTGCTAAGTTCCTAATGAGACATAATGTCTGGTTTATTTAAGGAATGTAGAAATGCAAGGATAAAAATGAATTACAGCAAGTAATGACAGCAGCGAGACAATTTCTGATTAAGGCTATTGTACTGTCGCTTCTTCAAGATCTATGAATATCTTTAGAAATTAAACATATGCAGTAACTTAAAATATGGAAATAGTGAATTCTTCACACACATTCAAAGCTCAAAAATATTAGGCAGCATTGCAAGAAACAGTCAATGCTTTGTGTTACTAACCTAGAAAATTGGCAACCCTATGTTAACCCAGAAAGAAAAGTTGTCCTTAAAATGTGCTGTTTTTAATTATTCTGACTTTTCATATGTGGATTTCTAAATATTTTTAAAAATTACAGGGAGATGTTATATGGAACTTTTAGTGGTCACATACCTCCCAGGTCACTAGATAAGGAAAGACATAAGACTTAAAACAATGACAAATATATAAGGAAAATTAAAATACATGCGAGAAAGGAGCAAACAAACCAAAAAAAGAGCAACAGTTGGAGAAACAAAGTAAAAAGGTTTTCAGTAGAAGAGAAGAAAGAAACAAAGAAAGAGAGAGGGGGGAGAAAAGAGGGAGGGGCTGGAGAGGGAGGTGGAGGAAGAAAGAGAGAGAGAGAGAAAGAGAGAGAAAGATTTTTCTAGGGCAAATAATCTCTTTGACATACAGGCTGAGCACTCAGAAAGTAAGAGCTCACCATCCCCAGTGCTGTTTTCTCTTGCTGTAAGATTTGACCTATTAGATTTGAAATAACTGGACAGGCGCTGTATGCCTGAAATGCAAGCAAATAAGAGGCCAAAATAGGAAGATCCTGACCTACAGTCTAGGCTTAGCTATGGCTATTCAGTGAAGCCATGCCAGGGAAAGAAAGAGAGAGAGAGAGAGAGAGAGAGAGAGAGAGAGAGAGAGAGAGAGAACAGAAATAGAGAGACAGAGAGACAGACAAAGATAGAGACAGAGACACAGAGAAGCGGAGACACACAGAGAGACAGAGGCAAAGAAACAGAGACATATAGAAAGAGGGAAATAGGAGAGAGAGAAAAAGACAGACATAAAGGGAGAGGGAAAGGAAGAAAAAGAAAAAGAGGGAGAAACAGATGGAGGGAGATGGAGGGGAGAGAGGGAGAAATAAATATATGAAAATAATTCAATAATCAGTTAGGGTATTAATTAATAATTTATTTAGGAGTATTTTTTATTTTGTTTTGTTGTTTGAATCACGGTTTCCTGTGTAATCCAGAAAAAATTTGATCTCACTATGTATTCCATACTGCCTTCAAACCCATAATCCTCCTGCCTCACTCTCCTAAACAGTGGGATTTTTGTGTGGGTAGCTACCATAGCAAGTAAAATGGATACTTATTTTTTAATCTAAAAATAATATTTCATTTCAAGGATGGAATACTTGAATTTATAGTTATGCTAAGTCAAATAACCAGAGCTGCATATATACTGATAGGGCGAATGTCAACAAACACTAATTTTTTTAAACTTGATCCTAAACGGATCTGCTTTAAGTCCAACACCATACTTACTGACTGCAGGGCCAGCACTATATCCATGTCACAGAGAAGTAAACAATTCATTTATACTAATACTGAAACTTTGCTAACATGAAAGCACATTTCTCACCTCAGAGGGGAAAGGAGATATTTTATTTTTTATTTTTTTCTGAGTAGTATTCCATTATGTAAATGTACCACAATTTATTCATTATATATCCCAATTGAGCCCTCTCCCCCAACTCCTCCCAGTCCTACCCTCCCTCCTTCCATCTATCCCTTTCCCCTAGTCCACTGACAGGGGACTTCTCCTCCTCTGCCATCTGCCCATAGCCTAGCAAGTCTCATCAGGACTGCCTTGATCCTCTTCCTCTGTAGCCTGAGAAGGCCAAATCTCCAGAGACAGGTGATCAAAGAGCAGGCATGATAGAGGCAGCCATGCTCTTCTTACTAGGGAATCCATTGGAG
The DNA here is from genome assembly GCA_010120015.1 of Rhombomys opimus. Taxonomy (NCBI): domain Eukaryota; kingdom Metazoa; phylum Chordata; class Mammalia; order Rodentia; family Muridae; genus Rhombomys; species Rhombomys opimus. Next base: position 98,244 of record REGO01000760.1, read on the forward strand.
ATTGAGCTGCCAATCAGCTACATCTGATCAGGGGGTCTAGGTCTTTTCCATGCAAAGTTCTTGGTATCATAGTCTCTGTAGGTCCCCTTGGGCTCAGGTTTTAGCTTTGTTGGTCTCCTTATATGGCAACTGTCCCCTTCCTGTCCTTCTACTCCCCTCCCCTTTTCATAAGACTTCCTGTGCTTTGCCCAGTTTGGCTGTGAGTCTCAGCATCTGCTTTAATCCCTTGTTGGGTGAATCCTTTCAGAGGACCCTCTATAGTAGGCTCCCATTATCTTCCTTCTCTTCCACAGTTTCTGGTGTCTATCCTGTTTGCTTTCTTAATGGATTTAAGCATCCTCAGTGGGTCTTCCTTGCTGTTTATCTTCTTTAGGTCTGTAGCTTTTAGTATGTTTATCCTATGTTATATAGCTAATATCCACTTATAAGTGAGTATTTACCATGGGTGTCTTTCTGTTTCTGGGTTACCTCACTCAGGATGATCTTTGCTAGTGCCCACAATTTGTCTGCAAATTTCATGATTTCCTTGTTTTTAATAGCTGAGTAGTATTCCGTTGTGTAAATGAGCCACAATTTCTGTATCCATTCCTCCTCCAATGAGGGACATCTAGGCTGTTTCCAGATATTTTATTCTAGAACCATGGCCCAGGAACACATATTTAGGTTTTTCTAAATTTCATGTCCCAAAGTAGAATTAATTTCATAAAGTTTTTATTATTAACAAGGAAACAAGAAATTTATTAAAACAAGGAAAGTTAGAAATTAGATATTTTTAAAATACATTGGTAAAAATATCAGAGGTGTGTTGTAGGCAGGCAGAGAAATCTCTGATATAGGCCTCAGATGCTGTCTGGTAGTCTTCTTAGCTTTCAGGTCTATGGAAACTAGGTTTTTTTTTAGTTAATACATTCAAAAGGTTTTCATTAGTAGTCACGGGATCTTAGGTCCTACACAAAAATGGTCAAAGAAAAGCCATTTAGGGTGCTAAGGATGACACAAATTAAATTATAACTAGTCTCTGAAACTGCAACATTCCAATCCGTCCATAGTAATAAAATTCAAATCAGTAAAACATCCTAGCAGAAGGTTCAGCAAAAGGTATAATTCCTTCTTGGGAACTGTCCTTTTCACTTTTAAGTGGTCATTGCACATTCACCATCCAATGTATTCATAGAGAAAAATTCACTGTTGATACCTTAGATCCAACACTCACAGCTTCCATTTCAGGACTGAACAAAAGTTCTAAGACATGTAGAACTGTGCCATTTTTGTTCTATATAGATTATTACAGAAGAACTTCCAGAATGGTGTGAAGAGACAGCCACTGAATCTGCAAGAGATCATAGGACTACAAGGGACAATCCAAGATAGTTTTATTGTTCTGTCTTCATCATCATTTATTTATTTTATAAAGGAAATCACTATATCCTAAGTGAGCATTCATGGACAGACAAATTCCCTGGAGGATTATTGACGAGTAGGGAGCATTAGATATACATTAAGAAGTTATGAATATTTGAAGACTCTTTCCTCAGATGGGTCAGACTGAATGCATTACACATTTTTAATGTACTCTTAGAGTCAGAGTACATAAATGATCACTCATTCATGGAGAGAAAAAGGTAAACCTCATGTTAAGGAAGAAATAGTTGAGATTGACAGTGTCTCCAGAAGAAAATGAATGGGACTTAGAGATAGTTATTGTTATAACACAGTACTGAACAATTTTATGGCAAGGGAGATTTTGTTTCTTAATAAAATCTGAGGATTCTGTGAGAGCAATGAAATACTACATTAACATCCAGAGTTCCCAAAAGATTAAAGCAAGAACAAAGTCAGAAATGCCTTTCATTGAATTTTCTTATTCTCTTCCATGAAAATTAATTATTCCTTGAACAGACTTTCTGCAAAATGCATACAATGTATTTTTATCCTATATAACATCTATTCAAAAATTAATTATATAGAAGAGTTTCAATTCAAAAGGAAAGAATTAAATGAAGTATGCGGGATGGAGAAATAATGATGTCATTCTTCAATTAATTGAAGCATTTAAAACGTAACAGATCTTTCATAGACTTTAATTTATGTTCAAATGTAATTGTTTATATGGATATTCAGTATTTTTACTAAATCTGATTTTAAATGTAATGTGATCACTAATAATTTAGTATATATTTATTTTTTTTAAATCATTCAAGCCATAAAAGAGATGTTGGGTTTTTTTTTGTTTGTTTTTGTTTTTTTTTTTTTTTTTGTATTTCTACTTTTTTTTAATCTCTCATATAATACATCCCAATGAGATACTCCTCTTCCTAAACTACTCCCAAGTTTCCTCTAAGGCCCTCTTACCCAAATCAACTTCTCCTCCATTTCCCCACAGAAAAGAGCAGACCTCCCAGGGATATCAACTGAATATGGCATAACAAGATACAAGAAGACTATAGGCATAAATCTTCACATCAAGGCTGGATGATATGAGCTAGGAAGGAAAGGGTCACAAGAGCAGGCACAATACTCTGAGATATCCCATACTCCAATCCCACTCTCGGAAGTCACACAGAACTCCCAAGCTAAAGAACCACACCATGTATGCAGAGCACCTACAGCTAACCCATGCAGGCTCAATGGTTTCAGCTTCATTCTCTCTGAGCCCCTGTGAGCCCTGCTTAGTTGAGTCTACGGGCCAACAATTTTTTAATTAAATTTTTATTTTTTATATTAATTACAGTTTGTTCATTCTGTATCTCAGCCCCCTTCCTTATGCCCTCCCAATCCCACCCTCCCTCCCGCAGCTCCTCCCATGCCTCTACCCCAGTCTCCTGATAGGGGAGGTCCTCCTCTCCTTCCATCTAGCCCTAGCTTAACAGGTCTCATCAGGACTGGCTGCATTGTTCTCCTCTGTGGTCTGGCAAGGCTGCTACCCCCTCAGGGGGAAGCCATCAAAGAGCCAGCCACTGAGTTCATGTAAGAGACAGTCCCTGTACCCCTACTAAAGAAGCCACTTGGATACTTGTCTGCCATGGGCTACATCTGAGCAGGGGTTCTACGTTATATCCAGGAATGGTCCTTGGTTGGAGTTTCAGTCTCAGAAAAGACCCCTGTGCCCAGATATTTTGGTTCTGTTGCTCTCCTTGTGGAACTCCTGTCCTCTTCAGGTCTTACTATCTTCCCCTTCTTTCATATTATTCCCTGTAAGAATTTGTAATAAGGAGTTTTCTTCTACAGAAGATAATTAGCTTCAGTGTAGTTCATTAATTTATGGGATTGTAAAATCAGAACTATGCATGATTCATATTCGTTAATAAACTATTGAATCTTCCTAATGACTTTTACTTTTATGATGACAAACATTTTAGGGAAAAGCCCTGCAACACAAAGGGGATGGGGATGTAGTTCACTGGTACAACACTTGCTTGATTTGTTAATAATCCTTGTTTTCATCTGTACCATTCCAAAAAAGGAAGGAAGGAAAAAAGAAGAAAAGAAGAAAGGAAGGAAGTGAGGGAGGGAGAGAGAAGGAGAGCATGAGAGAGGGGACAAAGAGATAGAAGGAAGGGAAGGAGGAAGGGAAAAAGGGAAGAATGAAAGAAAGATGGAGAGGTAGTAGTTGTAGAAAATTACCTTGCCTTGTTCTGTCTTCAGTAGCTCATTGCTATAACTCCAGCACTTGGGAGGTGAGGCAACCCTAAATTCAAGGCCAGCCTGAAATACATGAAACTCTCTCTCAAAATAATAAGAAAAACTGCTGTATCAGACATAAGCATATACATACATGTATGTACACACACACCACCACCACAACAACAACATCAAAAACAGCAGAGTAGTTGTAATGAATCCAGTGAGACCACCACTAGACAGGGTCAAAAGATCACTGTGCACATATGCACATTAATTTCTGACGTTAATTAAGAAACCCCTGGAGATGAACTGCTGAGATCAGGCTTCACCATCCCTACATTACTCCATATTGTGTAAAATGTTGCCTTTTCAAAAAGCTTTTCCCCAGGAAACTCCTCATTTAACTTCGATTCCATTTTGAGAATAAAGGATGGCCATATAATTGAGTAGAATGTGAATGGCTCCATCTGTGGGTATACCCACAAATGACAGGGAGATAATTGACTTATTCTCAGGAGTAGAATGGTGCCGTTTTCTAAACTTAATGGGGACAATTGAGGCTGTAGGGACACTAAAATCATATTAGGAGCACCATGCCCAGAAACTTCCTGGACACATTCTCTTATCCAGACCTCATAAACAAAAGGACTGCATTACCTGTCCTCAAATCCCATGATGTGTATATAAACAGGCAGAGAACTGCCCACTCTACCCAGGACTTCAGCTGATCTCCATCTCTGCGGTCGACTTTGAACACAGAAACGAACAAGTCTTAACTTGAAAGTGAAAAGGGACAGTTTATTCTGGAGAGGAATCTAGATGACTATGGCTTGTGAACACAGGTTTAGGTCACTCCAAATTTCACGCTCAAATATGGAAGTAAGTTCTTAAAATCTTTTTTTTAAATAGTAACAGAACAACAACAACAAAAACAAAACCCATAAATCAACACAATTTTTCAAACAATGTACTGGTAGCTACATTGGCAAATGGGTTGCAGCAAAGGAGGTGAGACTGATTTCGGTTTAGGTGTTATGTGACAGTATTCTCTGATTGGTGTAAACTAAGTGTCTGCTTGTACATTTCAAAGGATTTGTGTATGTCAGTCAGAATGCTAAAACCAACTTACAGACCAGGAAAGAATGTCTATTTTAAGGGGCTAAAGATATCACAAGATAAACTGTGCATAGTCTCAGTACCTACAACTTTGCAAACTCTACGACACTGATGTTTTAATTAAAGGCTTTTGTAGACACAGTGTCTTCCTAGATTTCTCATTTTCACTGTCTGCTCACATTATCATCAGCCTGTCCTGTTCACCAGCCTGGGGCTGCTGTCCATGTGTCTCTCCTCTGTGTGTGAATCTGTTACTGCTATTTCTCCTCCGTGGCTAGATTCATTTCTGCTCAACTCTGATTCTGCAGTCTGATTGGAGGACAGTGGCCTCAGAGCTTTGGCAGAGACCTCCAGCTTGTTGGGTATCAGATTCTTACAGACTCATTTATATCCCTATCACTTTCCCGGCCCCAGCTTTTCAGAACTCTTTTAAACTCCTAGTTTCTTTAACTATCAGTAGTCATTCTGTAATCTGCACATATACAATATATAGGTGTAGATATATTTACTCTATGGCACCTAATGTGTAATGTGACAGTTAATGCTAACAATTAAGAGTGGAATAAACTTTTGTTTGCTTCCTCAGCCATGGATACCAAGAAAAGTGTGAGGGTTTTGCAAACTACTATCAATGAAACCAACATGCCAGGTGAATTTATTGTTGTCAACAAATTTTGACCTTATGAAAATAAACACATTTCTCTCTGTTTCTGACATAGTATGATTTCCATAGAGAAGGGCAGTTTTCACACTGATTTATTAAATTTATTAAAGCATAAATATCATGCAACTTTTTGCTATTGCTTCTCTGTCTATAATGCATCTATGTGCATACACTTGTATGGGGTGGTCCATGTGGAAATGTGTCTGTATTCATGTGGAGTCCAAATGTTGATTCCAAGTGTCTTCCATGATTGCCTTCCACCTCAGGTTTTTTGACAGGGTCTCTCCATGAACTCAGGACACAGTGATAGGTTAGCTTGGCTAGACAGTGAGTTCTGGGATCCTCTGGCTTCTAATCCTTCTCTGTGCACTACGGTTACAGACAAGCATGATCATCGGATGCTTTTTTACATATGAGTCAGAGATCCAAACACATGTTCTTGCGCTTGTAGAGCAGATATGGCTTGTCTCATCAGCCCCCAGTGCAATTTTTTTGTAGACAAGATGCCTGACTCTGCCCCCCTCGCAGATCGTACTGTGTATGCTACAGCACCATGGAATTCCCCCTTTTAGCAGTAAATCCCCAGATGTGTGGACAAAATTTCAAGAGGCCAAGAGGAGAATATTTTATTTGAAATAACTTTTCTATAAACCTGTCTCTGCCTTAGAGCAGTCACTTGTGAATCTGTAATTAGTTGTATTTTTCTGTAAATTTCCCTTTCTGAAAATGTGTAAAATATTAATTTGAAACGAAAGTAAGGCAAAATTGAACTCATCTACTAGGTAACACTATAACTAAAGACCTCACATAAGAAGACAAGTGAAGTCATTTTCTGGTTACAGTCTTTATTAAATTTTTCAGAGGCTCTGCTTCCATTCTGCTTATTATTCCTTTTTCTATTGTCTGCCTAACACTCATGGTTTTGGTTGCCATCTCTCGATCCAGTCTTGCTCCTCACAATATGTTTGATTTTTTTTTAATGTAAATCAGTACAGAGCTAGTCATTATGCTCAAGAATTCCCACCCATTTCTGATCCCCAGGATCTCAAGCCTGACAAGTCTTATAAATTAATAAGGAAATGGGTAATAATTTTGCTAGTGCAGAGCCCCTAAAGTTGATACAGTAGTGTCTTCCATAGAAATCTGCTTTGCCCTGACCCATTTCTCCGCAATTCAGGAAACCTTGTGTGTACGTTTCTATGGAATTCCAAGGTTCCTTTTATAAGGTGTCGTTTCATCTAAGCTTCAAGGGAGACTAGCTGCAGTTATGTCAGCTCTCATCTGTCTGTTATGATCAGTTTCTTTCTTCTTTCCCAAGCTTCTTATCCCTCTGGAGCATCTCCAAATCCACAGCTCTGTTAAATGTGATTTATTGCTTGAGAAGAAACTCCCAAGAGCCACATGTCAAGACCAGAAAATAAAATGAAATGAAATTGTACATTATAGCATCATTTCAACATCAAAATATATGAACATTTACATACATCTATAAATAGTTATTTGCTTAAACTTACAATCACACACAGCCACACACACAAATTCACACACATTCACACATACATTTATAAAGGTAGAATTGAAATATGTTTCAAGTGTTGTAAGTATAATTATGACATGTGCATTAGTCAACTGAAATGAAAAATGTTGCAACTGTTAAAATACATTTTAGCTTTTCCTTTCAGTATGTCTTTATATAAAATGTTTTACCTTAACAATTGCCTACTGTTCAGTAGTTCTAAAAATCTTCTATGTTATCAAAGGAGTAGATCATCTCCTTCCACCACATAAATGCTAAGGAACAAATTCAGATTTGCTGGCTAATACTGTTTAATACTGAACCATCTCACCCACCCAAATCCATACCTTTTAAGCTTTTACTCAAAACCTTTACCAAGTGAAATATCTCTATTTGATAGTTTAATAACCTTCAGTTTCAAAGGCATCAGTTTGGGCTGAGATATAAGTAAACTTTATACACTAAATTGCAAATTCACAAGGCACCTCCTCTTCTCTCTGGTGCAGCGAGTCATCTGTCGTGCATTCCTGGATCTGACACAGGACTTGGGGACTGCAACCTGATTGTGCATTCACAACACTGAAATCCAGAGCGTACCTCACTTCCACCCCGGTTATTGTCCACTTCAGGTTTCCTGACACCTTAAAGCAAGGTGGAAACTGGAGGGGATTGCCAGAGTTTTAAAAGTATGCTCTTACAGTAACGCCTTGCCTTTACCCTGTACCAAAGTCAACTTTCATTCTGAAAAGACAGAGGGCACAGCATTTATCCAGCCACCGTCGCTTTGTTGTTACTGCTGTTATTTTGAAACAAGGTTTATCATAACTTGAGTTGACCTCAGACTTACGAAACTGCAGATGTTATTGACCTTCTAAAGGCAGGTATTGCAGGATTGAGCTACCTCATGGCTAAAGGACGTTGGTGGGTGGCCTTCTTCCTCAGGCATATTTAACTCAACCCTTCCTACCTTAGTTGCCCCCACCTGCCCTTCAGTTAACAGCTAGATCTCCTTTTTTTTCCCCCAGGAAAACTTGACTTGTTATCACATTGGAAATCTGAGGAAGGGCAGCCTGCTTTCAGAGCACCTTGGAGTTTTGCTGTTGTTGTTTTGTTTCTCTGTTGGTTTTTTAACTGTTGCTAAAATTAAGACGTTAGACAAATCAAACTTACCAAGTTTATTGCCAGAAGAAAAGAAAAGATCCACCAATTGGACAGTATTTATCCCAGGAATTTCTATTCTACAACAAAGGTGTCTGCTTCTTTCTGTGTGACACGCATGCATGTGTGTGTATGTGTGTGCGTGCAGGCACACATACACACACACATCGCTATATCTATCTATACCTATAGCATCTATATCTATTTAGTATTATGATACACTTTATATATTTAGTTTGCAGTTTACTTAACAGGGATTTGAAATGTAGAAGCAGATTTAGGTCAAATTTAACTTAACAGTATTCATCACAAAGCTTTATAATTTGAAATTATGATTATGAATTTTGTCTGTCCTAATGCCAGAAGTCTTGTATGTTGACAGACCCATGAACAAGCAAAAGTCATTAAGAAAATGAATTAGTGCGAGTAAGATTCATATACCTCCTTTTTAAAAGAGATATAGATAATTCATGAAGTAGAAATTTAATTTTACACCTTGTTTCTTCTTGTAACCATGATGTACACTACATGTTGAAGTAAATAAAAAATGAGTTTTAGACTATATAATGTTTTTTTTTATTAGCCCTAACACCTGTTAGATTTTATAATTGCCTTATTTACTTTGGGTTGGGCAGATATTTCACCCACACTATCTCAATATCCTCACCATCCATATGCCAGGCCCCATTCAATGCCATCACCTTAACCATCCTTATCTGAATTATCTTCCATCTACAATCTTACAAATATTTGGTTTTACTCTTCACCTGGGCTTTTCCACACTGTTGTTGGAGTCCTTCCTCCTGGCTCATGTGGTTCTTCTCCATGCTAACCCATCATATAATCCTCTTTCCTTCTCTTCCCTTCTGTCTGTGTCACATGATTCTCCTAAATCCTAAACCCAGGAACCTTAGCCACGCCTACCCCATTCTGCCCTGCCCCAGAATATACTGTTTAATCAACCAATCAGGTATGACTTAGGCAGATTTACAAAACAAGGATAGCTGTAATCACATCTTGAGGGCCAGTAAAAGGCATCAGACCACCCCCCCGCAACTACAAGAGTCATTTCTTTGAGCAGTTTCAAAGTAGTAGTCCACCAGATCAAATTCTACTTTTTTTTCCTATCAGTAATTATTAAAAGTAAAGTCAACCATAGACAATTTATGAAAATAACCTAGGATGCAAGACATACCTATGCAGAGAACCAGAAATATTTATTTCTGGTCTGATTCTGCAAAAATGGAAAGTAATAATTACACAGAAATTTAGCCCAGTATGTCCATTTTGTACCTGTGTCCACCATAGAATACAACCTTGAAAACAGATGCTAGGAACGGTTCTTCTCTTAAGAGCTTATTATATTAAACGGCATTTGTGTATTGATTTACTTCTTGGCCTTCCCAGATAATCCATGAACTTAGATTGTAGAAGTTTATTTAACTAACTACTATAGAAATTCCACAAAAAAGTATTAAGAAACAGAAAAAAGAAACAAATCCTTAGAGGTTCGAGGAATAACGATTTATGAGTCTCTACTCCAGGAGAATTTTTTGTTGAGAGGTGGATCATTCCAGTATTCAATGCCAGTGCAAATCATCACACAAAATCATTTTCACACTTCTTTCAGATTCTGTCCATTGGGCCCTTTCTACTTTTAGGGGCCCTGTAATTCCAATGGACTTCTTCAGATGTAATTATTCAGAATTGTTTACGTATTTTAAGTTTAGCTGATTTAACAACTTTCAGTTCATCAGCAACATTAAATCTCTTTGCCATGTAAGGTGATGAACTATAACAGAATCCAAGGATCACTACACAGACATCCTGAAGGGGAACAGGGGGTGGGCTTTGATGTCTCACATGCTCAAACAAGGTCCAGTATGGCAATTCACTTCCTGTGCCTGCCAATCCAGTTATAGAACTCTCAGCTTCTTCTCCAGCCTCATGTCTGCCTACATGCCACCATGTTTTATTGCCATGATGATAATGGACTAAACTGTAAGCCAGCCCCAATTAAATATTTCCTATATAAGAGTTGCCATAGTCACGGTGTCTCTTCACAACAAAAGAAACCCTAAAACATCTTCATATATAAAAACATTAATGTGTTTCAAGAACCTTTTAATTATCAAACTTAGTTAAAAGTTAATTTAATTGTGTACTAAGAAATGAGCCAACTTCTCAGCTGTTAGAGAAAAATTCTTTAGGACTGTAGATTTTAGTGTGTTTATCCTATTTTAAATGTCTAATAACCACTTATGAGTGAGTATATACCATGTGTGTCTTTCTGCTTCTGGGAAACCTCACTCAGGATGATCTTTCTTAGATCCCACCATTTGCCTGCAAATTTCATGATTTCCTTGTTTTTAATTGCTGAGTAGTATTACATTGTGAAGATAAACCACAATTTCGGTATCCATTACTCAACTGAGGGGCATCTGGGTAATTTCCAGCTTCTGGCTATTATAAATAAAGCTGCTATGAACTTGGTTGAGCAAATGTCCTTGTTGTGTACTTGAGCATGTTTTGGATATATGCCTAGGAGTGGTATAGCTATATCTTGAGGTAGCGCTATTCCTGATTTTCTGAGAAAGTGACAGATTGATCACCTCCCCCTAGGGAGTGCAGCCTTGCCAGGCCACAGAAAAAGATAATGCTGATGAGACCTGAAAGGCTGGAGTAGGATAGAAGGAGAGGAGGACCTCCCCTATCTGTGGACTAGGAGAGGAGCATAGGGGAGAAAAGTGGATACTAGACATATAAGATAGGATAAACATACTAAAATCTGTACACCTAAAGAAGCTAAACAAGAAGAAGGACCCTGGGTAAGGTGATCAATCCTCTCGTAGATAAAAAAAATAGGATGGACATTGGAAGAAGGAGAAAACAAGAAACAGGAGAAGAACCTACCACAGAGGGCTTCTGAAATAAATAATTATTTAAAATTCATCAATAATCAATATAAAAAAGACAAATAAATTAATCAAATAGGGTGAGAAATTAATGCATTCAAGTGATCAAGACTTACTTATAAGTATATAAGTAAGTATATACTCACTTATAAGTGGATACTAGACATATAACATAGGACAAACATACTAAAATCTGTACACCTAAAGAAGCTAAGCACAGTGTTCTTTTCTGAGACTGATACCAAGGTCTAATCATGGATATAACCTAGAACCAATTCTCAGATGTTGCCCATGGCAATTCCATCCCCAAATGGGTTTCTTAGTAAGGGAAACAGGGACTGTCTCTGACATGAACTCAGTGGTTAGTTCTTTGATAACCTTCCACTTAAGTAGGGGTGGGGGGAAGCCTTACCAGGCCACAGAGGAAGACAATGCAGCCAGTCCTGTTGTGACCTGATAGGCTAGGGTCAGATGGAAGGGGAGGAGGACCTCCCCTATCAGTGGACTTGGAGAGAGGCATGGGAGGAGATGAGAGAGGAAAGATGGAATTGGGAGGGGGCTACAACTGGTATACAAAGTGAATAAACCGTAATTAATATAAAAAATTAAAAAAAATTTTTTTTTGAAAGGGGCACAGTAGTGATGAGGGAGGGAGGGACTGGGAGGGAACGAGGGTTCGGGGTACGGCTAGGATAAGAATTAATAAAATGTAACTGATAAAAAATAAAAAAATAAAAAAAAGGAAAAGAAATTAAAATTAAAAAAAGAAAGTTGGCACCACCTGTAGCCTAGTGGGACTGCCAGTGAAGGGACAGGAACACCAACTCACCCATAAAACTTTAGTGCCTATGAGAAGTGTAGGCATAAAGATAGAACAGAGTTGAGGGAATGGCCAACAAAAGACTACCCCAGCTTGATGACCCACCCCATGGGAGAGTGCTAACCTCTGACACTATTAATGCTACTCTGCACTGATTGCAGGCTGGTGCCTAGCATAGCCATCTTTGGAGTGGCTTCATCCAGCAGCTGATGGAAACAGGTGCTGAGACCCACAGCTAAACAACAGTCGGAGCTGGGGTGTGTCTCGTGGAAGAGTGGAAAGAAGGATTGAGGAAGTTTGAGGGGTCAAGGACACCAGAAGAAGGCCTGCAGAGTAAACTGACCTAGGTTTCTAGGAGCTCACAGAGACTTGAACCAGCAACCAAAGGGCATGTATGGCCTGGACCTAGACTTCCTACACATATGTACCAGATGTGCATCTTGATCTTCAAGTGGGTCCCCTAAAAACTATAGCAGCACTGACTCTGACTCTGTTACCTGCCTTTAGGTACCTTTCCTCTAGCTGGCTGCCTTAACAGGCCTCAGCAGGAGAGGATGTACTTAGTCCTGCTGCAACTTGGTGTGCCAGGCTGGGTTGGTATCCATGTGGGTTCCTGTCCTTCTCAGAAAAGTGAGGGGAAGGGAGAAAGAAACTGAGGGTGGGACTGGGAGGAGAAGAGGGACAGGGCTGCCGTAAAGTCATTAAATAAATAAATTAGTTGGAAAGAAAGAACACAAGGTACAGAGATACCCACAGCTTCTCTAGTATCTCAGCACCTCTTGCTTGAACAAGTTCAGACAGGGCCACTGTTTTCTTCTTAGAGAAACATGGGAGAAAATTATGAAGTATTATGTGATTTTAGCAGGATGAGCCACAAGGTAATCTATATAAAACAGGTGGTGAACATAGGAGATACTGTCTAGTCACAACCTAGGAGAAAGAGCCTAGAAGCACCCCCCCCCAAAAAAAAACAATTATTATGCTCAAACTGTAACACACTTGAGAAATAGGGACATAAGCACATTCTTCACTGAGTTCTTAACATTGTACTATTACTAAATAGCCCACCTCATTTAACAGTAAGTCCCTATTGTCATGTTGCTTCTCTGTCCTTGAGAAGACCGTTATTTATGTAGAGCATCATTGTCATGTAGTGACATGCACTTACAACATCCTCTTGTGTGGGGTGCCATGAGGCACGGCAGAAGAGTACAATCATCTGCTTGTGGAAACTCTGGAAAGATAAAGATTTTCCTTATAGCTTTAAACATGATGGGAATTTGACATTTACGAATGTAGAGAAGTTTGGCGTGAAAGTTACATGTCTGTGGGAGGGGATAAAATATTCTAAAAATAAAAGGTATAACATTTATAAAGGGTAAAATAGCATTTAGCGGTCATTATATTTAAGATAGAATGAACACATCAGCATGAATAAAGACTGTGCTAGGAATGTGGGTATGATTTTTTTTTTCTTGAAGCAAATTGAAAATAGGTAGGAGCAGAATGAACTGTTGGGAGAAAATTTCCATATAACCATGTAGCTTTGAGAGAATGGGGTTGAGGTAAGGAATGGAGTTACAACAGGAATTAAATTTAAGGGAGTAAAATTCAAGGATTCAGTGTTTATGCCTTGGCTATCATTTGCATGTTGACGAACACAGCTGTGGAAAACAGAATGTTGTGTTAATATGTTCTTCATAACAAACTTACAAACATTACCAGATAAACATTACACAGTGAGAACGAGGATGAGACACTAGCAGTGGTATTTAGAGAAAGCTATGCTTTGGTTTAGCATCATCATGTTGGGACTCTTTGTAGAAAAGCTTTAAGTTTTAAAACAGAATTTCACAGAGTTGCAATATAATTTCCAGAGTTATGGCAAAGCTTTGTACATAGGTAGAATATATTCATTTTTCATAACATTTAAGCATGTAAATAGGAGTTAAGTTTCCTCCTTAAATGAAAGTGCTGTACTTGAATTGCGGGACTTTGGTTTTCTCTCATTTTAGCTTTCTTGTTTTGTATATGAAAAGATGTCCCAGATTTCTCAGCATTCAAAATCTGTGTGACAAGTTTCCTAACCACAACAAGAATAAATATCAGTATATTTCATCTTAGAACTTCAATACTGTCGTGTACCAGGAAGCACTGCTGGCTGGCAACACTTGCAAATTTAACCGTATGTTCTTTGGCACAAATAATGAACAGCCACATATGTGAGCCAGTAATAGAAAACTGCTTGCTCAACTTAAAAAAAATAAATTATTAAATAGCAAACAGAACTTGAAATTACTTTCACATGAATATAAAGGCAAAATTATATGCATTATGTAAAATCTCTTCTTCATATGTAAGAACTACCAATGGGTTTGTGGATGATATGAAAATATAAACCCACACATGCTTCTGACTGACTGTGGAATCGTATGCTTCCTTCAGAGACTTGTAGGTAGGTGCTGGCTCTTAACTAAGTTCTAATCCACATCACAGTATGTCTTCCAGTGTGATTATACCAATGCTGTTGATTTGAAGTCATCCAAAGAATTAAATAGTAGAAACAAAACACTATATTCTATGAATGAGATAAAAGGGAGCAGAGACCACTGTTTAGAATAGGATGTCAAATATAAGCCAATGGATTTTTAAAATAAGTTACCTTTAAGGTTTTGAAACATAGTATAGTGAGAATTTGGAGTGGGGGTGGCTAATGCATTTTGAACATAAAACTGTGTATGACTTCCTTTCATTATGAATATACCTTTACCTTAGTTATTATAAAATGTACATAAGTCCACATTCACCTCAAAGCTTGATGAATATTTAATAACCTTGTAAGATATCTGTCTATAAATTAAATTTCTGACTGTTATTCATTTTTATGCATTGTAGTATTTATATCCTTATTCAGACTATTACAAATCAATGCATTATATGTTTGGCACAGAAAACATAACAAGCCGAATGCTCCAGACACATGTAACAATAATTCCTTTAACTTCCATTCCTTCAGGAAATGAAAATATTCAGTGAGGTTTCGTAGTCTAGGTGACTGCAGCTGTACCTGGTATTGTCTGTCCCAGATGAAATGTACTGCGTTTCTAGGTCCCAATCTGGTTAAGGCAATCTACTTTGCTCTCAGACCTTAGAGATCGTCCTCTTTGGTTCCTTTCCCCACACCTGACTATTCTTTCCTGAAGCAATACCCTGCCTTTCTAGCTAAACTGGAAAGAAAGTCCTTAGGTATAAGCTGAGTTAAAGTATTCTTTTTTGGACTTTGATCAGAATGAAAACAAAGTAACCTAGAGGCAGAATTCCTGAGATGATTATTTGGAGAAACATGAGCAGTTGTCAAGCAGGGCTGTGTTCCTGATAAATTTTGAGAATGAAGCAGTCTAATTGCAACAACTTTAGTAAGTAAAAAATACAAGGCTAACATTATAGTCCGATGCTAGAATCAGCTGAAGGGAGAATTTTGTTGTAGTAGAAAATGTAAATTTTCTATGTAAATTTTCTATGTAAATTTTGTGTTTTGCCTCCAAATCTGTTTTTTTTTTTTCCTCTTGAGGTTCATTGCATAGAGGTGTTGAACATCCTCTCTAGAGGAGGAACTATATTTCACAATGAAAATAAAATTGTGATATAGTAAATTAAATACCACTTACTTTATGAAGAGAACAATCAATGTGATCATAACCAATACTCTCATAAACAATTGTATTATGACCTATGATGGTATCATGTGGGACTTGATACTAGAAATCAGAGTTCATGCAAAGAGGTTGTGTTTGTAGTGATACATACAAAATGAATATGTACCAAGTAAGGAAATCAGTGGGAACAGAGAATTCTAGATATACAAATTATATGCTGTAATAATCTGTCTTAAGAGTGTATGTAATAGGTAAGATTCTACGAGCTCATCCTTAATCCACGATTGGCTGTGGAC
Organism: Rhombomys opimus; assembly: GCA_010120015.1. NCBI lineage: Eukaryota > Metazoa > Chordata > Mammalia > Rodentia > Muridae > Rhombomys > Rhombomys opimus. Next base: position 114,009 of record REGO01000760.1, read on the forward strand.
AGGGCCAGTCTTGTGCCAGGCCAGGTGTAGGTGAGCACTGCTTCTGTTCATGTCTTCAATGGCTACATTGTGCCCTCATCATAACATTTCACTTATATTTTCTGATTTTGCAGCTCCACATCCTTTCTGCTTTCTCATCTATAGCATTCCCTTAGCCACAATATAATGTTTTATTTAGTACCTAACACCAAATCATTTTCTTTAGCATCTTGAATAGCTATTAGTCTCTGCACTAAACCCCTTTCTCTTCAAAGGGAAGTTTCTCTGACTAAGGATGACAGTAGCATTTGTCTGTGGATATAACATAAATAATTACAGCATAGTTTAGTGAACTGTCAATGTAACTAACCTGCAGAATAGGTTTCCCCTGGAGTCTTTCCAAACATATTTATTTTATAAACTGTGTTTACAGAATAAGGTATGTATCTCTTCCTGAAGAGCAGATTTCAAATATAATCCAAGAACAGCTGGTTAATCCAAGAACAGTTGTGCCACTGTTGCACCAATGGGTGTATTTAACCTGGCAGGTGGCATGTGTAGTAACATCAGGTGTTTACAGCTGGATAAGGCTGTTGATGCCTCACCTTGCCAGCAGCCTGCACAACACCTTCTGGCAGGATGACCACTATCTATAAGACAGGTAACTGCTGGATTCTGAGGTAAGGACAGGCATTGAATTTCATTCTGTACCAAAAGTTGAGCCAACAAGGCTAACAGTATTTTCAAACATGTGCAATCACAGGATCACAAAACAAAGCAAAGCAAGGCAAAGCAAAACAAAAGCCATGAATGTGGGAAAGGGACCTGTGTGGAATATGAGGATAAGAGTTGGATGGAAATATAAGAGTAAGGAGCAAGAGTAACATAATATATTACATCCATGTATAAAACAGTCAACAAATAAACTTAATCCATAACAAAAAAGAGTATATGTGATGAACTAAGTAATTCACTCAAGTATAGGGAAAGACAGTCAAAGTCACTGCTAACTCTCATGTCATATTGAAAACAGTTAAATTCACCTTTGAACACATATAAATTCACTAAAGCTTTTTAAGAAGGGGAATAAAAGAACCAGATTAACATTTAAAAATATTTTAAAAAGATGAATACTGACCAATTAGAAGGCTTTTGCAATAATCCAGATATAGATACTATGTCAGGGATATGCTGATAATGATAAAAAGAAAGAGAAAAAAAATTTTAAATGTAGAAGAAATTATTTGGTGAGACTATTGTGAATTTTCATTTTTGTCAATTAAAAAAGGCCAACCCCAGTTTTCTTGATTATTCTAAGGGTACAGAACTCAGGGAGAGTGATTGTGAGTTCAGGCCTATGTATATATCAAAAATATGCTCAAGTACACAACAAGGAAATTTGTACAACCATGTTAGTAGCAACTTTATTCGTAATAGCCAGAATCTGGAAACAACCCAGATGTCCCTCAGTTGAGGAATGGATACAGAAATTGTGGTACATTTACACAATGGAATACTACTCAGCAATTAAAAACAAGGAAATCATAAAATCTGCAGGCAAATGGTGAGAACTGGAAAAGGTCATCCTGAGTGAGGTATCCCAGAAGCATAAAGACAAACATGGTATATTCTCATTTATAAGTGGATATTAGAGATATAATATAGGATAAACATACTAAAATTGGTACACCTAAAGAAGCTAAGCAAGAAGGAGGACCCTGGACAAGATGCTCCATCTACATTTAGAAAGGAAAAAGGGACAGAAAACAGAAGAGGGAGAAAACAGGGAACAGGATAGGAGCCTACCACAGAGGGCCTCTGAAAGAGTCTATTCAGCAGGGTATCAAAGCAGGTGCTGAGGTTCACAGCCAAATGTTGGGCACAGTGCAGGGAATCCTATGAACGAAGGGAGAGATAGTAAAACCTGGAAAGGACAAGAGATCTACAAGGAGAGCAACAAAACCAATAAATCTGGGCCCAGGGATCTTTTCTGAGACTAATACTTCAACCAAGAATCATGCATGGAGATATCCTAGAACCTCTGCTCAGATATAGTCGAGGGCAGCTCAGTATCTAAGTGGGTTCCCTAGTAAGGGGAACAGGGACTGTCTCAGACATGAACTCAGTGCCTGGCTCCTTGAACACTACCCCCTGAGGGAGAAGCAGCCTTACCAGAGGAAGACAATGTAGTCAGTCCTGATGAGACTTGATAGTCTAGAGTCAGATGGAAGGGGGGGAGGACCTCCCCTTTCTATGGACTTGAAGAGGGGCATGGCAGGAGATGAGAGAGGAAGGTTGAGATTGGGAGGGAATGAGAGAGGGGCTACATCTGTAATACAAAGTGAATAAACCGTAATTAATCTAATAAAACTAAAAATCAATAAAAATAAGCAGATTCTGAGAAATTTCTTAAAAGTCTAATACATATGATAGTACTCCATTGTTTGGTTTTATAAATGACAAGTCTGATTGTAGAAAAGTCTGTAAATTGTTTTAGAGATGGGAATTGAAGTAACAGGAATATATAAAAGTTCTAAGACTACAGAAAAATACAAATGACATAGATATAAGTCTTCAGAAATTCCCAACGTCCTCATATCATTCTACTTTATGTTTGCAACAACATTTTTAAAAAAAAATAATTGTAATGAGTTTATGAAACAAGCCTCAGGTCATACATAGCCAACTTGTAATGAGTTTATGAAACAATCCTCAGGTCATACATAGCCACTAACTGGTACAAGTATGCCACTCAGTAACTCAGACCCGAAAATCCATACTCGAAACATTTCCCTATGGCAGGTGTTTCACAGAGATGGCAAAAGATTCTAGGTTACACATAACAAGGCTGGAACTCACATTTGTTTATGTTCCTCAGACCCCGGAAGTCTCAGTACCACAGTCACAACCAGACAAAATTGCAATGCAAATGAAATCTAGCTAATCAAATATGCTATTCCTTTTGTTCTTCCAGAGGTCTGAAGTTGGTTCCAGAGGCCATGCTGGGTGGCTCACAAGCACCTATAAATCTAGTTTTGGAAATCTGACCGTCCTCAGATTTCTATATGCATACCATGTAAATCTAGACAAATATTTATACATACACAAGAGAAAATAAGTCTTTGAAATCTCCCATTCATATTTTATTTCTACTACTGTTGAACTGATTTTGGCTGTAAAAAATACATTAATAAAGTTATTTTGTGGCTGGGAAAGTGGTTAACAGGCATTTGTTGCCTTTGCTGCTGACCTGGGGCTTAGTTCTGGAACTCACAGTAGCTGGAGAGAATACGCTCCTACAAATTGTCCTCTGAATTCCACAGGTGTGACATGGCACGAGCATATTCTACACAAACACAAAAAGTCACTAATGTGATGAAAGTTCTTTAATTAATTTTAGTTAATTCTTCTTACTTTTAAAAACTGCTTTTTACTACATCCTCCTAGGAAGTGTGGCTATCTTATGTGGCTCACTTTATTTCCCATGGGCTACTACTGTTGAGATAATTCCCCCATCTGTTATCAATATTAGCTTCAGATAAGCAATGCCAAGCATAGAAATGAACACTTTGGCAGCGAAGTCCCATTCAGACTAAAGCTCCATGCTGGTCATCCAGGATCTCAGGCCCTTGGCAATGTTTCCATGGTTACCTTGCTTTTGGAAGAAAAGGTGCTTTATAGTCTTAATGCTATAGGTTTCCCTCCTCTGGCTTTATGCAATTTCATACTGGTTTTATGTGTGTATTTCACATTTTTTACCTAAATTTTCTCAATATTACTGACCTCACAAAATTTTCATTCAGTAGTTCTCAAGAAGAACATTTAAGAGAAGATTTCTCAAATTATACAGTCCCACCACCATAGAAATTATGCTCCTTTGAAGAATGGGTGAAATAAATTCTATTGCCTGGTAAATTTAAACTACAGTCCCCACTACTCATTTATGCTCTGTTCTCTTTAGTCCAGAGTCTGTCCAGCATTGTTCACTCGCTAGAAACCAAAGGGCTCCAATTTTACCCCTGCGTTTTAGAGTCTCAAATGCTGGCATCATCTAACAAAGGGAAACTCACTAATGGAGGATGTTGACTTAATGGTGGGACCTCTGGCAGGTGTATTTGTTTTTGCTTCTAGAAATCATATCCACAATCAGAATAAAGATTTCATGACATCATTTGAGGCAGAGCTGTGAAACTCATTTTCTTAAAAGTAGCAATATACTGGGAATCCACAAAAGAAAACGGATGGTATTAAGCCAATAGACAGATTATTTTTTTTTTTTTTTTAGTTTTCAAAATTTATTCTGTATGTTGTAAAGCCTCGTGGATAGGTTAATTTCTGCATATAGCATAATATAAATATGTGAGATAACATAGAGAGAGTTTACAATCAGGGTACTTAGTATCTTCTACTTATGGACGGGAAAGTCACATTAGAAAGAATAAATGAGATAACACAGATAAATCACACGAAACGTAAGATCTCTGTAAATCTTGGCTCCTTTTTTAAAGGAGAGCTTATTCATTATCCCAATGTTTTCTTTTGCTGGGCTCACCACACGATTTTCTGAAGAACTTCAGGAATTTAATTTACTCCACTTCTTTTTATTTGGAGAACAGGTTGTAGAAGTATATTCTCTCAAGGAGACAAATTAGGACACTGATTACAGTGCTTTTCAGTTACAGCACATGAGTACACCCACAAGAAAATAAAAGTTGATATTCCACTAACTGTTAGTTAGTGTGTAGCTAATATCCCCAAAATTTGAGTAATTCTGTTGACGTGCTTTACAAGCAAGCATTCAAGGGACCTGGAAAAATTTCATCCCACGTGTGTCTAGCAGGCTACTTCATTTATTCAACTATTTCAACATTTGACATAAGATTGATTTACACTACCCCATCATTCTATTTTTTCAGCACTTCAATAATTATTAGATAAAGTGGATATTTATATTGGAAATTTGCTTGAGTGTGAGTTATGCCTAAGGAAACTTTTCAATTAGCTTGAAGCTAGGATCAGGCATAAGGCTAAAAGTAAGCATCCACATCTCACCACTGCCCTCCTCTGTAACAGCAGAACTCAGGTTCCATAGTCCATTCCTATTTTTGGCAAAAAAGAAAAAAAAATGATTTGGTATCTGTTAAATACTGGGTTCAATAAATGAAATATAAAACATTAATTCTGTTAAAAGAGATTAAGGTCTAGTAGTGGCTGTTAAAACACTCATTCAAAAATACTAAACTCTCATGAAAATATTTGGTAAGATGTACCTACACTGACATTATTTACACAGACTTCCAGGTTAAGACTGTTTCAGCAGAAATATGTCTCAAATGCTTATTAATGAATTGAAATTCCAATGGTTTAACTTTAACTTGAATATTTTAAAGTTTCCACATCGAGATAAATGTGTAAAATAACTGGAGAAATCTTATAAGAAATATATCAAGTTGTCATTTTAAAGATAAAATTCAAATTTTAACTATAAAATAGAATTCAAAATATGTTTAATTCTCTGCAAAATTGTGATTTCTTTTCCCCGCCAGATAATGGAGACTGAAGAGGAAACCTTCTAACCTGCCAGGACACCTAGTGGAGGGAGGGGAACACCAACCCATCCACAAAACTTCTACCTAAAATTTACCCTGTTTACAAGAGGTTCAGGAATAAATGTAGAGCAGAGTTTGAGGGAATGGCCAACCAATGCATGGACCAATTAAAGACCCATCCCGTGGGAGAGAACCAACTCTGACACCATTAAATATACTCTGCAAGGGAGCCTAGCATAACTGTCCTCTGAGAGGCTCCACCCAGCAGTAGGTCTAAGCAGATGCTGAAACTCATAGCCATACATTGGGCAGGGCATATGAAGTCTATTGGAAGAGTGAGGTGGAAAGGACTCAGAGGGGACAGGAGCTTCACAGGAAGACCAACAGAGCCTACTAACTAAGGCCCAAAGGAGCTTGTGGTGTCTGAAGCACCAATCAAGGGCTATGCATGGAGTGGACCTAGGCACCCTACACAGATATAGCAAATGGTCACATTGCTCTTTGTGTGGGTCTTGTAGTAAAGAGAGTGAGGCTTATCTCTGAAAACAAACAAACAAACAAACAAACAAAAAACAGACAAACAAACAAACAAAACAACCTCAATTCCTGGGTTGGAGGTGTAGCTCAGTGGTACAGTGCTTCCATATAGGCACAAGGCTTTAGCGTAGATTCCTAAAATTACATTTTTTTTCTTAATTTACCGGAAACATTCTTGCTTCTACGGTTACGTTTGTGAACTTGGCAATGCCATGGTGCCCAGACGTCTTGTCAAACACTATTGTGATGTTTCTGTGAGGTCATTACAGTAGAGTAGCATAGGGAACAATGGCTTTGATTGACATTTTTACTCAAAACACAGGACACCTATCAACTGAAGGCCTTTTTGACAGAGCAAACAGGGACCTTCCTGGGGGCTTAGGCCATCAGCCTTGAACTTTCTTCAGACTACTAGCCTTTCCTATCATATTATGTTGCCTCCATAATTGAGAACATCTTCAAGAAAAATCCTTCTCAATAAATAAAACACCGGTAGTTTTTCTGAAGGAAGTTGACCTAATAAACTCATTTCAAAAAAATCAACATTTTCACATAGCTCTCAGGAAACTTAGGAGCGCTTGCTCTGTCTCTATTAGGAAAGGGCAAGTCTACCTTTGAGTATATCCTCTCTCCAAACTACCCTTAAATCATCTTTTGTTTAACCCTGCCTGAACTGACATCAAGTTTGAATAAAAAGCACCCAGGACTATGCTAATACAAATACAACTTATGTTAGACTTAGAACACAATGTTTGGATATATGGCTATTTGACATGTTAGGCAATCCGATTGTCAACTCCAGCAACTGAAATGTTCTCTTAGAAACTTCTGCCTCTTCCTTCAATATTCAAAGGCCAACACTACTAAATATTAGTATTAAAACTTAAGCTTTAGCAGAGGAAACATTGGAAGCATCCCTTTTTATAAAAGGATCACAAATCACAAAGCTGTAGGACATCCTTATTTCAGAAGGCTGATATTCTGGTTTTCTCCCACATAATTCTTCTCTAGCAATGGAATTTGCAATCAGAGCATGGTAAATATCACAGCTACCAAGAACATGCTTAGAAACACCGATTTCTGAGTATAAGAGTTATACACAGTTTTAAGTGAAAATACTGACAATGATAACTGATGCTGAAGTAAAGGCTAAGAAGTTAGGACAGCACATTCAAATCAAAACTGAAGGAAGAAATTCTGTGCTCCATCAACAGTGTATATGATACACGTTTATTACAAACACTTACATAAAGTATCATTATTTATGTAATGTATATTTTTTACACATATGTAGCAGGTGTGTAGCCTGGTCATCTTGTGGGTCCCCTAACAACCAGAGTGTGGGCTGTCTCTGACTCTGTATTTGCCTTTGAATCCCTTTCACCTAGTTGGGCTGCCTTGTTAATCCTCAGTAGGAAAGAATGTATTTAGTCCTGCTGAGACATGAGATGTCAGGATGAACTGGTATCCCTTGGGATCCTTACCTTCTCTGAGAAGAAGGAGAGAGCAGTGTGGGGAGAGAAATCATGAGGGTAGGATTGAGAGGAGAGGAGGGAGGATGCTGAGATTAGGCTCTAAAGTAATTAAATTCGGAAAGAAAAATAATTAAAATAAATGAAGAAGGAGAAAATTTTGTGAAGTCTCTCCAGCAACATTGTATATGATATATCTTAATTATAGACACTCATATAATGTGTCAATATTTACATCACATATTTTTGTGTTCTTAAGATTTATTTTTAATATATACTAGAAGAGCTTAATGACTTGTTAGGACTATGCAAAGATACCCAAACCTATAAACCAAATGCATTACTTCAAATGTAGCAAGACAAAAATAAAGTCAGAAGAGCTTTATTCAAGAGTGATTCACAATTAATTTCAGAAGCCTGTTCATCATCACTTAGGAATTCAGCTGTGTCACTTAACAAATAAAAGGTAACACATTCTATAGCTGTGGAAATCTTGTTGCCAGACCATTGAAATTAGGATAGACCTAAGTTCTAGCTTTGCAAGTAAAAGTACGAACATCAAAACTAAATGATGTTTTGGAGCTTGAAAACTAATGGTGGATGGTTGGATTTCTAGACTCCGTAGATTTAATGAAAGTAATGAGGGAAACAACCATTAGCTCCAAGTTATTGTCAAGCAATTGCCAGCTAAAACGACGGGAATATATTATTTAGCTTTGTGAAACTTACTCATTTTAAATATTATTTAAAATTGTGTGTGTGTGAGTGTGTGCTTGTGTGTGTGAATGATTGTCTGTGTGTGGCATGTGCATACAAGTGTAAGGGCTAATGTAGTCCAGAAGAGAGTGTCAGATCTCTAGAGCTGAGGTTATAGGTAGCTGTGATACTCATGGTATGGTGGCTAGGAACTGTACTCTCGTACCCTGAATGCACAATATGAGCTCTTAGCCATTGACCTATGCCTTCAGACCCACACTAAATTTTTCCTGTCATAAAAAAGTTACAGAAATTAATTCCCTAAACACTAATTAGAAATGGGTTTTAAAAGAATATATAATTTTAAATGCAAACATACAATCTTGTACATCTAGGCTATTGCATTGTCTGTATCATTTGAACAAGATGAAACTGAAGATATTTCCAAAACCATTATGAAATAATGATGTTTACAAATTCCTGATTATTTTTCATTTGAACATAATAATTAGTAAAATCAGTGGATACAAACATTCTGCATAATATTTCATTTACATTATATGTATATACTTATGTGTGCAAGCAACAAAATTAAATTTTAAAATGGTTCATTTATGATTAATGAGTGCAGATGGCAATTCAATGCTTTTGTTTCTGATATATCACTTTTTTAAAAAGGCACCATAATTTTTTTTTGCTAAAAATATAAGAGTGCATCAATGTAATATACACATTTAATTAAATTAAAAACAATTCTAGCACATATAGATATTTGAGAGATGGTCTGGTGATGTATCCCAGGCAGTCCTCAAATTCTGCAGTCTCCTGCCTCAGCATCTCACCTGCTGGGGTTACTAGCATGTTGCAATACATCTGGCTTAATTTTCCAGTGCTAGATATATCTTTGATAATTGTTCTCTAAGTAAATTTAAAAAATTAGAGTATTTTCACTAATGATCTTTCAAAGGTTTGAATATAACAGTTGAAAGCTTTGTTCTCAATGGTTTAATAAAGGATCCTAGGCTCCAAGGTGTAGATCAACTGCAGAAGCACCTATGAAGCACTATGAATTACTTTGTAAACCACCACCACATTAGATTTGATATGGTGATTCACAAAGAAATCCACAGCACTTCACAGTTTATGTAAAGCTTGTATGCATGAATCAATAAAAATGTACACTATAATATCCAAAGTTGGAAAACATTTCAGTCATCTTTTTATCTAGATGGCATTAAAATAGAATTGCAACATATGAGCAAGAGAAGAAAAGACATGTATACACTAATGCTGAAACGAAAAGTTACACATAATTTAGATATAAGTGAAAACTAGCAAGCATGTCCAGACTATAAGCAATACATAAGAGAATTTAGAAAATAATTATGCCACCATAAAAGAGTATACCTAAAAAATGCATGTGACAATGTAACAGCTGTGAGGAAAGGCTCTACAATTCACAGAGCAGTGCAATACTCAGAACCAAACTAGCCCAGAAGAAACCTCCTGAGGATTCAGGCCAATTTTCCCTTTGAGCTTCAGTGTACCAGTTGAGTAAATGAAATTTGTTCAGAAGCCAAGCAAGATTTGAAAACAGACATCTGTGAGGTCTCAGGCTGTCCAAATATCCAGACATGAGCTCAAGGTGTACTAGAGCAGGATTTCTGAGAGCTAAATAAAAGACAGCCTTGCTCAGGAACTTGTAAAACCAGTTCACATCTGCAAAGTGGTCACTTCCCTTACCTCTTACAGAAGGGACATGGGGCTCCAGTGACATATACCTGTGGTGTCTATTAGCATATCAAAGACTACAGGAACCTCTATGCTCCCTCAGAATCACAGTACATTTCAACATCTAGTGTCCTAGCCCATCTAACTTCCTTCTCTAACCTCCCTCCAGCTAACAGGCTTCCCTCTCCCTAGCTATTCATTCTTCTTATTACCCAGTTATTCTCACCATTGTTAGCTCTTGTGTTCTCTCTCTCTCTCTCTAATCACACTCTCTTCCTCTTGCTTCCACTTAATTCTCCTTTATTCCTTTACTTTCTCCCACTTTTCTCACTAATTTCTCATTGTTCTCATCTTCTGTCTCCACTATTCTCTCCTGTTCTCACACTTCCTTGACTCTCACTAAGCTCAATCTGTTTTTTCCCTCTCTGTTTCAGACTATTCCAGATGGCTCTAGATGTTTTCTCTCTCATATCTACAATTACAATCCTTGCTAATAATGAACTGATCAAACTAGCAGTTTCTTTAATCACCTGAGGAATCAGGCCAAGTTTCTCTTTGAGGTTCAGTGTACCAGTAGAGTAGATAGGAGAAATTCAGAAGCCAACAATGGTTTGAAAACAGATCACCAGATATAAAAAGACACCATTAAGTAGCTTAGTGAGTAGCCATCCCATTCCAAATTCAGTTGGTCAAATATTGTTGGAGGGAATTCAAGACAGATTTTATGCTATTTCATCTCTCAAGAAGCTCTTCTTTCTTTACACAAGACACATACATGACCATCCAAATTCATTTTTTGGTCCAATTTTGGAATTCTAGTTTAATTTTCATATGGTTTTGAATGTAAAAAAGAAAAAGAAAAAAAAACTGCAAGAAACTCCGTCTTTGCAGAGAATTCAAACACCTAGAATACTTCCTCAGTTTCTCTTAAATGTGATCTTAAGTTTATATGAAAATGTGTACTCAGAGAATACTGTCACTGAGATAATATTCTGGTGAGCTAATTAATTACACAATATCATTTATTTTCAAACTTTCACAGTTTGGGGTGTCAGATATTGGTGAGCTATATTTTCCATTGATCAGTGAGCACGTTTTAGTGATTCATTGTCTTTTTAAAGGCTGAGTAAAATCTCTGTGGCATTTCCTATTTGCAATCAACATCTTCGTTATAGAAACTTAGGAACTGGTTATTTTGGGTTTGAGCATCTGGATATGTTCATAAGTACATGCCTCACAGAGTACATAAGCAGTGAAGTATCTTTATGTGGGCAGACTCCGATGTTTCTATAACAACAAAGAGGAAAATGCCCAACACTTATAGTGTTCTACAATAGTGTTCTTGTCTTAATAAATTATATAACAGAAACATGTTCCCGGTTCTGAGCCTGAGACAGGAGGGACTTTCAATATCCAGTTCCTGCAAGGCAGAGGAGAATGGTGGCATGAATGTGATACGTGCTGTACAATGTGGCATGGAAAGCAATATGTGGTATTTCTGTGTTCTGCTGACATATATCAGTGTGTAAAGTAACTAATATTAGCATGAACTTGCCTGATTACCTTTAATCTGGTACTATTCACCAACCTGGGGGAACTTTCATTTAACCATGGTCTTTTTTAACTATGCTAATCCTAGTCATCAAGTTTATTAGAAGACAAATGCCATCCAGGGACTTGAAGTTGGTACCTTAGTTCTAATTTAAACATCTAACCTGGAATTCAACAGTGCTATAATGTCTAGATTCATTCTTATTCATATATATATATATATATATATATATTACTTCATACCTTTCAACACCCAAGACAAAACACAAATGAGAATTTAAAAATGGAAAAATGGGTGGAGCCAATATAAAGACAATACAAATATCAGTGCTAGTTAAAATAACCACTGCAGCCAACAGGAAGTGAAGGCTGTAGAAATGAGATGAGTTCTGCACTTAAGGACCAAATAATGCTAATATGATATTCCATACTGGCAAGCTGAGTTGGCAGCATAGCTGCAAAAGAACCCTGTATCCTTTCCTAGAGATGAAAACTAAAATGAATGGAGACATAGAAAGAAAAATTGCACAAAACAAAAAATGGAAAGGGAAATAAAAAATGCATGCACAGTTAATATGATCCTCCTACTGGGTGCTCTTCTCCTTTTTAGTTAAAATCTTTATTCTAAATTGAAATAAGAATACAAATCAATGGATAAAAATAAATTACTGATGACTATAGAAAAGTCAGGCATTTACAAGAAAATGTAAGCGGCAGTCTTCTACTGCTGGTGATGATAGTTGGGGTCATAAAAGTTTCAGGGATAACACAAGACATCAAATCTATACATCTCATCCATATACTTAACAGACTTGTTAATAATAACTGAAATAAATGTATGGCATACAGCTCTGTCTTTCCAGAGAAAAATAAGGTGAGGCCAATAAGATCACTTGGCAGTTAAGGAGGTTGGCTGAGGAAGATGATGACATGAGTTTGACCGCATAATCCATGAAAGAAAAAGCCAGATTTAATAATGTACAACTTTAACCCAAGAACTCTTATTGTGATAGAAAGTAGAAACAAGAATATTGATAAGAATCTGCTCTTGGGTATATATAACGCCAGAAACAATGTGAGTAAGCCTGCTTCTGCAAGTTATGATGACAGAACTAATTCCTCTGACTTCCACACATGTCAGTGATACACATACATGCACACACACACACACAAGCACTCAATGCACACACACACAGAAACACATACATGCAAACTGCATATATACATGTATATATCTTTGGCTGTACTGGAATGCCACCATGACTGGCTATAAACAATTTTAAATATAAATAATAAACATAAACATAAACAATTAAAACACAAATGATATTAAAGGGGGATATCCTCAAGGATGTATAATACTGACTCCAGAAGTAATGGATTTATACAGAAAATTGTCATTGACAAATGTCTGATAACATATGCTAGAGTTGTTTGCTAGAGAACTCCCCAACCCTCAACCAGTCTCACAGAACAATACAGATTCTTATGATTCTTCTTATTACTGAAGAGACCACACACTTCTTTTTAAGTTATAAAAAGGCCAAGCTAGGAAATTCTTCCATGCTAGGTAATTTACAAAGTGCCAGAAGTAAGATGCTGAAAGTGAGATGGATTGAGAAAAAGCATCAACAATAGTCTTACCCAGCTGTGTCTTTTATGAACAACAAAACCAACCTGCTGGGCAAGATGTGCTGCCTTTGGCTTGGCTGCAGAGGCAAGAACTATGTCTGATACCGTAAGCCAAGTCAACAACCCATTCCTGGGATGATCTTAGGACCAATGTATGACCAAGTTGTTTAACCCAATTGACATAGCATCAAAACGTCTTCTAAATATCTGTGTTCATACACACGGACAAAAGCTACTATCAACTTTAAACAGAGAGTCTGCCTTTGCAGTGATCATATACAGATGCAGATACCGAAATTCATGGCTAACTGAGATTTTGAGAATAAGTGACAGTTGAGAGCACAGCTCTAAACACAACATTTATATTGCTCTCAACTCCCGAGGAACATTGTGGAACAAGTATCAGGAAGGACATAAGGATTGGAAGATAGGATAAAGATCTGTGAAATGCTGTCTTTAGGCATGATTCAACCATGTATTGAGGACCTCACTTCACTATCTTATGTGCACTAGGCCTGCACAAGAATGGTCTTGTCCCTGTCAGTCACTGTTGGAGGGTGGGCTTATTGGTTTTTACCCCTTACTACTGAACTACTGGCTACTGAGAGTCCAAGTAACTCTTTAGTATTAAACCCACTATTTAATCAACCAGATTCCACTGGATAGCTCCAAACCTATGATCACACAAATATTACTGACTAAACTGAGGGGTTCACAAAAGAAAACCAGATAGAAGGTGAGACAAAGATTTGTAAGCAGGAAGCGGTATAGAGATGAGAAGTGCTAAGAAAGAGTACCAAAGAACATAAACAGTATGTTTTCTGTACATGTATAAAACAAAGAAAATATTTAATGAATAAAAATGTAAAATTGAAATTTTATTGAAAAACTCTTTTACTTGGAGTATCAATGTAATAATGTTAAACAAATCGTTTACTTACAAAATTGTTGGGATTTTTATTTTTTAAAGACAACTTAGGAAGAGCTTTTGTTCACATCTTTTGTTTACATATAATGTAAATTATATTGTTTGTTATATAATTATAATAATTATATAATTATAACATAATTATATATTATTATATATAATGTAAATTATATTATTATATCTGAGACCATTGTGTGGTACAGAGGTAAATAGAGAATTCTCAACAGAGGGACATTGAATGGCAGAGAAACAGTTAAAAAAGTGCTCACCATCCTTAGTAACCAGAAATGCAAATCAAACGATTCTGAGATTCCATCTCACACCATCAGAGAGGCTAAGATCAAAAATTCAAGTGACAGCACATGCTAGAGAAGGTTTGGAGGAAAGGGAACCCTTCTCCATTGCTAGTGGGAATGTAAACTTTTACAGACAGTTTGGAAATCAATCTGGCCCTTTCTCTGGAAACTGGAAATAGTGCTACCACAATATTCAGCTATACTTTTCCTGGGTATATATCCAAAAGATGCTCAACTATACAACAAGGTTCATAGTAACTTTATTAGTATTGCCAGATCTGGGAAACCACCTAGCTGTCCCTCAACCGAGTAATGGATACAGAATTTGTGCTACATTTATGCAATGGAATACTACTTAGCAATTAAAAACAAGGAAATCATGAAATTTGCAGGCAAATAGTGGGAACTAGAAAAGGTATCACTTCTTCCCTGTAGGGTGATCTCGCCAGCCCACAGAGAAAGAGGATCCAGGCAGTTCTGATTAGGACCTGAAAGGCTAGGGTCAGACAGTAGCAGAGGAGGACTTCTCCTATCAGAAGACTAGGGAAGAATGATAGGGGAGAAGGGGGGGTGAGACTAGGAAGAGATGAGGGAAGGGGCTACAACTGAGATACAAAGTAAATAAATTGTAAATAATATTAATAAAAATATAAAGAAAACAATCTTCATTCTCTAGACAGTAATTTCCTCAAGGACAAGGAAGTCTGAGACTCAAGTCTGCCAAAGTTTATAGTTTGTCCTATCCCCGTAACTTTTCAGTACTGAAAAATTACATATAACATTTGTGAAATCTGTTAAGGAAATAAAGTGAAAATAAAATGAGGAATATGCATTTCAAATCATACTGAACTCTTTGTATAATCAGCTAAAGGCTTGAATGCAAAGACTGAGTGGAATGATCCCATTCACCACCTATGACTTAAAAGCTAACTGAAAATATCCACTGCAAAAATTTCTCCAAAAGACAAATTGATCAAGGTTTTATGTTTTGAACTTGCTAGGAAGCCTAGGATGGTTTTGAATTCCTGATCTTCCTACTTTTACCTATTTTTTCCTACTTTTTAAAAAAAATTTTTAATTACACTTTATTCACTTTGTATCTCCCCATAAACCTCTCCCTCCTTCCCTCCCAATCCCACCCTCCCTCCCCCCTTTTTTACACATGCCCCTCCCCAAGCCCGCTGATAGGGGAGGTCTTCCTCTCCTTCCTTCTGATCTTAGTCTATCAGATCTCATCAAGATGACAATCTGCATTGATTGTCAGATGATGATGACATCTTCTGTGGCCTGGTAAGGCTGCTCCCCCCCTCAGAAGGAGGTGAACAAAGAGCAGGTCAATCAGATTATATCAGAGGCAGTCCCCTCTTCCCACTACTTTGTATCGCACTTGGACACTAAACTGCCATGGGATACATCTGTGCATGGGTTCTAGGTTATCTCCATGTATGGTACTTGGTTGGAGCATGAGTCTCTGGGAAGACCCCTGTGTTCAAATTTCTGGTTCTGCTGCTCTCCTTGTGGAGTTCCTGTCCACTCCAGATCTTACTATTTCCCACTTCTTACATAAGATTCCATGCACATTGCCCAACAGTTTGCCATAATTCTCAGCATCTGCTTTGATGTCTGCAGGGCAGAGCCTTTCAGAGGCCCTTCCTGGAGGGTTTCTAGCTTGTTTCCTGTTTTCTTCTTCTGATGTCTTTCCTCTTTGCCTTTCAGGATGGGGATTCAGGATTTTAGTCAGGGTCCTCTCTCTTGATTAGTTTCTTTAGATGTACAGATTTTAGTAGGTTTATCCTATAGTACATGTCTATATGAGTGAGGGTTTGTCATTATGTCAAGCTCTATGCCTATTTTTAACTTCAGGCTATTAATTGAATATAGAATGTGTGTGTGTGTGTGTGTGTGTGTGTGTGTTATTTGAGGCAGGGTTTCTCTGTGTAGCACTACCTGCCCTGGACTTGCTTGTAGAATCTTCTGGCCTTGAACTCACAAAAATCTGCCTGCCTCTACCTCCGGATTATTGGGATTAAAAAGGCCTGTGCCACCATCACCCTGCAAATGATATATTTCTTGAACAAATGTTTCTAACTAATAAGAGAAAGACGCAGTTATAACACATAAATTTAGTTTAAATTTTGCAAACATCTAATTACTTGTAACAGTTATTTAGAGCCTTTACTGTATGAAAAGAAATGTACACTGAAGAACACAACTGAAGAAGCAACAAGTGGAGGATGGCCTCGCTTTCAAGGGGCTCTGGCATTGAGTATCTTCAGGATATGCTAGGGCACTGACAGGAAAATGCCACATCCAGCACAGGCAGTTACTGTTCAGAAACCTGGAGGGTTCAGAAGGAGCTCATTCAGGAAATAGTTCTTTTACACATGGCACAGAAACAGCAAGAACCAAATCATTAAAAGCAGCACAGAGTGTTCTACTGCCCAAATCTTAATGAATGGAACAGAAGGTTCATGAGCCAGGGTCATTGATTATCCTTAAGGGAGCAGTGGCTTGCCAACTGGAAATTGTTATCAAGAGTGTTATCAAAATGACCACTGGCCAACTGCTTGAACAACAAAAGAATGTTGTTATTTGATTAAATTTTTAAGAAACTGGATCATTATGGTCATCTTTCCTCTTTTCCCTCACTCCAGCAAATTCTAAGAATCTGGGTATTATCACCCCCCTCATTATTGTCTATTTATTCTTCCTTGAGTGTCACATCACATAAGATCTACTGAATGATTATCTCCCTTCACATTTAATGTCCATGCTACTTGTCTGTTAATAAAACTTAATAGTAAAACTAAATTACATTGAACTATAAGACTATATCATCTATTGTGTAAGTTTTTTTTTTTTAACCCTCACTTTCCAAAATATTTCTTTTGTACTTCATGGATATAACCCAGAACCCCTGCTCAAATGTAGCCCATGGCAGCTCAGTGTCCAAGTGGGTTCCCTAGTAAGGGGAACAGCAACTGCCTCTGACATGAACGCAGTGGCTGGCTCTTTGACACCCCCCCCCCAGCCCAGGGGGAGCTGACTTGTGAGGCTACAGAGGAGGATATTGCAGCCAGTCCTGATGAGACCTGAAAAACTAGGGTCAGATGAAAGGGGATGAGGTCCTCCCCTATCAGTGGACTTGGAGAGGGGTAGGGAGGAGCTGAGGGAGGGAGGGTGGAATAGGGAGGGAATGAGGGAGAGGGTACAGTTGGGATACTAAGTGAATAAACTTTAATTCATATAAAAAATAAAAATGTAATTAAAATATACTTTCAATTATAAAAGCAATGGTTAATCCATTAGTACACAATTTTACCAATGTTCTTTTAAAATTTAATTTATCTATTTATTTATTACAACTTATTCACTTTGTATCCCCAATGCAGCCCCCTCCCTCATCTCTTTCCAGTCCCACCCACCCTCTCCCCCTGTGCCTTTTCCCTAGTCCCCTGATAGAGGAGGGCCTCCTCCCCTTCTATATGCCCTTAGCCTATCATGTCTCATCAAGGCTGGCTGTACCATCTTCCTCTGTGGCCTGGCAAAACTGCACCTCCCAGGGGAAGTGATCAAAGATCCAGCCACTGAGTTCATGTCAGAGACAGCCCCTGTCTTACTAGGGAACCCACTTAGAAACTGAGAAGCCTATGGGCTTCCTTTGAACAGGGGATCTAGGTCCTCTCCATGCATGGTCCTTGGTTGGAGTATTGGTCTCTGCAGGCCCCCCTGGGCCCAGGTATTTTGGCTCTATTGGTCTCTTGTGTAGTACCTGTTCCCTCCATGTCTATCTTCCTCTTCTTCCATAAGGATTCTGGCACTCTACCCAAAGGTTGGTTGGCTAGGAGTCTCTTTATCTCTTCTGATACCCTGAAGGGTAGAATCTTTCAGAGGTCCTTTATGTATGGTTCTGACCTGTTCCTTTTCTTTGCCTACTTCCAATGTCTATCCTGTTTACCTTCTGAATGAGGATTAAGCATCTTCCCTCGGGTCCTCCTTATTATTTAGCTTCTTTAGGACTGTAGATTTTAGTATGTTTTCCTATAGTCTATGGATAATATCCACTTATAAGTGAGTATATATCATATGTGTCTTTCTGCTTCTGGGTTACCTCATTCAGAATGATGTTTTCTAGTTCCCACCATTTGCCTACAAATTTCATGATTTCCTTGTTTTTAATTGCTGAGTAGTATCTTAAATCTTATTTGTTTTGGGGGACAGAGTCTCACTGTGTAGCTATGGATGACTTTGAACTTGCTATATAGAATAGGTTAGTCTCAGAAATTATAGACCTATTTCTGCTTCCTAGAGAATGCTTGAGTTTTTACATTATTTTATTTCATATTATTTTATTATTTATATTATTATTATTTTACCATTTATTGCATTATTAATATTACAATTTTTATAATTTATGCCTAAATAACCAAAGGTTCCTCACAAAACCTGTCCAAGCTAATTTCTTCTCATTCTCATTTATAAAAAACAAGTACTTCTCACTAGAACACTAACATGTCACTTGGCTTGGAACATAAAATACCTTCATGTGACTTAGCTTTTATTTCTACAAAAGTTTTGGTCACTCTTAGTCCACTACTCTGATATCACGTCCATGATGAAATATTCTCTGGCTCTTCTCACAGAGGCTTCAGCTTCCTCTAAAATTCTAGGTTTCTTATGGCCAGGTTAGCACTTCCTGTTCATAAGTAATAGCTTTTCTTGGGCTTGTTACATAGGAACTGTGAGTGTGCCTTAGTCACTTGGAACAAGTAAACAAATTATTAGGAACTATTATAAGCAGATATAATAAAGGGAGACACCAATATGACTTAAGTAAAAGTATACCCTAAACAATTATAAGAACATAAATATTATTGAAAAAGGAGCAAATCCAAAGTACAAAGAATTTGCAGCTATATCTCCTTTACTATATCAGGATTTTTCATGTACACCTTCAATCTCTTTATTTTCTTATTTTTTAGTAATGGCCAAATAAATGTAAACATTTGTATACGCATGCAAATATGTGCAAAATGCAAATTCAAATAGTAATGTACTATTTCACCTATTATACTAAAAACCATTAATGTATGTATCATCCAAGGGTATAAGGACATGGAAAATGTTCAAGTATTACTAGTAAAATGAAATTGATATTGCTTTCTAAGAAAAATTGTAGAAAGTGTCAAATTTTAAATAGGAATATGATTTTGTATAAAACTTTTCTTCTAGATAATTACATATTTAAGTAAATATATTAACAATGACATTACTTGCATTATATTTTAATAAAGAACCTAAATCTTTAATAATATTTAATAAATAACCTAAACCTTTATCAATATGAAAACATTTAAAAAATATAATTTAACACTATTACATTTTCTAAAATGAAGTGTTTAATTATATGTAAATCATATATAGAAAAATTTCAGGCAGCAATATACATGAAAATATGACTACAATCATTTGTTTGTTTAATAATTAAATCAGAGACTAAATTCCTAACATAAACATGTGCTTTTAAAGGATTCATATTCTGAGTGTAGATATAAAAGTGGGAGGGAATGCAGAGATCATTGAGATGAAGGACTGAACATTTTAGTTCACACACACATGGATAGCAGCAGAGCTCAAGGCATATGATAAAATATTAACACTAAAAGTGTAAGATAAAGATTTCAATATCTCCTTTGTGTACTATAAAACCCCAAGCTCAGGGACACTGTCAACTACATCACATTGTGATAAAATGACACTCTCCATGTACACCACTGAGAGCTTTATTTTTGCCGCTTAAAAGCAGTAAATTGCAAGGAGCATTTTCTCCAGACGATTTCATGTGGAATGAAATAGGCACAGGACACTGGGAGATCTAGATTCACATTTCAGTTCTGACACACAGAGTGGCTGAACTTGTTTCTCTGAGCCTTACCTTCCTTCATGTAAAATGCTGAGAATACTGCTATCTCCCAAGATTGCAGAAATATTTTGTTCATAGTAGGTAGTTAATAATATCTAGTCTCTTTTGTCTTTTTCAGAAGACAAACAGAAGAAACCCTGTTCTAGTTGGAGGTGAATAGTAACTTATGCAAAAGATGTTTTTTTTTTTTTTTTTGTGATCTTCTGTCTGTATACTCAGTGATAGGATTTCCTCTGTTTACCTTTCACCTTTTACTTCAAAGCTTTCTTCATGTTATACTTCTATTCATAAAACCACAGAATCAGACAAGTGAAGGAAAACTTATTCAAAAGTCATTTAAATCAGGTTTTACATCTGCAAATAAAGTGATTTATATTTTAAAAACAGAAAAAAAATGTTAGTGTTTTTTAATCATTTATCCAACAAATACTTGAGCAGAGCAATTTCCTGAATGTCTGACCCGGCAAAGTCCTTAAGTCATATTATAGGAAATGGACAATTACAGGCCTAACAACTTCATTTCTTTTGGAATTACACCACTGCCTTTGTCCTCAATTATATTGAAAATAGTGAAAGAGATGACATTAAGCAGGAGAGATAAGACCTACCAGCAGGGAACAATGGAACTATAATAGGGGGAACTGAAATGATGTTATCTCCTGAGAAACAATGAAAACAGGTTGCAGCTCTAGATGTGATGGCAAATTCAGGCAGCATTTGTTCTGTTATGGTTACACAATCAGATGTTTAACCAGCTGTTGATGCTACAAAAGATTCCAGAATAACTCCGTACAGAGATTTCTGTAGAAAATATTCTTCAATAAGTAAATTTAACACTTTCCCCTTCACACGTAACATGACTACATCTCTCTATAATGCTCAGGTATAAGCAAAATTAATACTTCTTAGGTTAAATAAAAAGTTTAATTGACAGTCTCTACATGGAAGATCTGAACTTACAATTTTACAGTGGGGCAATTAGGCAACTAGTTGTCCAGTTGACAACATTTAGGCAAAATTAGACATAAAATTTTCAGGAGGCAGAATTCAGTTTGACTACCTGAAAAGTTCTGATTGTTAAAACAAAGCAAAACCAAAAGACATGTAATTGAAGTCAACAGATATGCTTTTTACCCAAGGATTAGAATTGCACAGCATTGACACAAGAAAAATCTAATAAGGATTAATATTTAAATATTAATATTTTTCAAAATTCAATGACCAACATTCAACTATTTTTTTCTACCTGTAACTCAATAACACAATATTTTCTAATGTCAACTAACATTGTCTTCCAGACTCACATCAGTAACAAAAAATCAAGGCTTGGAAAGACTTTACAAAACACTTGTCCTAAAAGTACTGACGAGCTAAACTCCCAAATCAGGAGTGAAAAAAACTGGACCACTGAAACCTGTTCAACAATGCCATCTTGAGTGTTAACTTGATTTGGATTCATTAGCATCTATTAACAGAAATGGAAAGGTTGTTGCTTATGGATCCAACAAAAATGTTGAAAAACTATACAAGACTTTTGTCCTTTCTTTTTCATAATGGTGTACTTACCTCATTGTTTTATAGTTAACAACTAAGAGATGTTAGTACTTAAAGCTATCTTTCTCTGTGTGTATGTGTGCGTGCAGGCGTGTAAGCACACACATGTGCGTACACACTGTGTACTTGTGTGTGGATTTCTGTAGAGAGCCGAAGGGGTTTTAAATATTTGGAGCTGAAGTTGCAGGTGGTTATGGGCTATAGGCATGGCTTCTCATAACTTAACTCAGGTCTTCTGCAAGAATAGCAAGTCTTCTTAGCCACTGAGAAATCTCTCAAACCATTCCTACTTTTCTTTTTTTTTTTTAAATATAAAGAGTTTTTAATCAATAGTTATACTACGTGTTTAGGTAATTGAGTATCTAGAAGTCAACATATTATAGATTCTACTTTTAAAATAATTTGCATATAATTATATGATACATTTAATGAATTAATTTATTCAGCTAAAAGGCTAATGATAGATGAAAATACAGATTTTTGAGAACATAAATAAATAACATGAAAAAGATATATTTTTTTAAAAATATGATATGGCATTTGCTTGGCTTGAGTCACAATATGGAATATTTTTGGAAAAAGAGTTTAAAAGTGAGATTAATAAATCTGTACTTCTGCTTCAAAATTTGATATAGTTTAAACATTCTGTTAATCTAAAAGACAAAATTATCCAAGTGTGGAAAGTTTAGCTTTAATCCCAGCACTTAGAGAGACAGAGGCAGACAGATCCCTTTGAGTTCAAGCTTAGCCTTGTCTACAAAGGGAGTCCAGGACAGCTGAGGTTAAACAGAGAAACCCTGTCTCAAAAAACAAAACAAACGAACGAACGAAAAACACCAAAACCAGTATTTGTTTACTCTGTAGGTCTTCTTGTGGTGTCCTTGAAGGTTCCAACTCCTTCAATTTTCCTTCCCACTCTTCCACAAAACTCCCAAGTTCAGTCTATTAATAGTTTGGTTGAAGACCACTGCATCTGTTTCTGAGCCCATAGAGGCTCACAGAGAGCCACCAACCAAAAATCACCCATGGCCTGGACCTAGACTCTGTCCACATATGTAGCAGATGTGCAGCTTGGTCATCACATGAGTCCCCTAACAACGGGAGTAGAGGCTGCTCTGGCTCTGTTGGATTCTTTCCCCTATCTGGGCTGCCTTGTCTAGCCTCAGTAGGAGAAAATGTGCCCAGGCTCATTGTGACTTGGTGACCCTCAGAGGCCTTCTCTTTTCTGAGAAGAAGGAGAGTGGGGATTGGGAGGAGGAGGAGGAGGACTTGAGGGTGGAATTGGGAGGAAAGGAGGGAAGGAGCTGGGGTTGGGCAGTGGAACAGTTAAATAAATAAAATTATTTTAAAAATAACTTATATGTGAATAAGGCTGTGAAAAGATAGGGCTGATGACTGGTTTTAGAATCTGAAGTCTCCTAAACATTAGTCAATATTTTGTTTTTGTAAACTGTAACAATATAATCAGATCAACAAACATTCTTAAAATAAATTGAAGTAAACAAGCAAAGACATTTCCTTCATTAAATTAAAATCGTCGAAACATTTTTAATTTTAATCACTGTTCTGTGTTTACTCATACAATTTTGATAGGTTTTCCTCCAATGGTACAAGGTTTGTGCCATGAAAAGAATTTAATCTATGTTATATGAATTTGCATATTTCTTTTAGCTTTATAAAGCTCAGGTAGAACAGGTTTTATACAGGAGTCCTAGTAGGTTGTCAGCTCATCTGGCTCTCTGCTGGCCCTGTGCATAAACCCCAATCCATAACATTTTCAGGAGTGAAATAGAACTTTGGTTTGTTTTCATCCACTTCCTTTTAAAAATAAAAAGCACTTTCATGCCAAGGGTTTTGGTACCTCAGAGCTGTCACTAGCCTTTCAAGACTTTAATCACACACTCCAATAGAAACTGTATTACCAACTCTCAAATCTGTAGCTTAATATTTAATTAAAATATGGTTCTCTGTGATAATTGTTCATTCATCATTTGTTCATTTGGTTTTGTAATAATTAAGGGCAGGTATTTATGGCGTACAATCAAGAGCCCTCATTGCTCAGAAAGTTTTGTGTTCTTGAACCTATCATTTGAACCAAAATTTAATTAAACCATAATTCATACCTAGTAAACACCCTATGCATACCCACACCCACACACAGAAGCTAACCTGGCCACTAATCAGAGTATAATGCAATAGCATTATGGAATAGTAACAGATATTGCAGCTTCAAATCCTGAAACGTATTACATATAATGATATTTTTTTTGTTTTAATAGCAAAGATTCCTGTAGCCCTCTCAAATAAAACACATACTGTGTATGATTCAATCAACTTTTCTTCATGAATTTTCATTTTGACTAAACTTCAAACCTACAGGAATAAAATGATATGAAATGTATGTCTTTATTTTTATCACACACACACACACACACACACACACACATACCATATATTTTCCTACATCTGTCTGATTTTCTTTTCTTTCTTTCTAAACATGTACATCTGATATATGTTTTCTGTGTCCACAAAAAATTATATATATATATATATATATTTATTACCTTGGGTTAGAAAGGTATAGGATACTTGATTTCTTTCATGAGAATAAAAAAGAACTTCCACTCATATGTTTAAAGTTTTGCAATCTCAACATAACATTTTATTATCTGAAGAAATTTTGCTATCTCACAAACTTTTTGAATGTAACATAGATATATGTTATTTGTCTATTAGACCATGAACTTTTGTGAAAAGGGAATTTTCACCTACATGCTATTATATCTCAAGAAATATGATAGTAGCAAACTTACAAAATAAAAGTGTTATAAAATTATATAAATTATATTTCATCTTAACATTTACACTGTCTCAGGAACGTTTTTGAAAGCATTTCTCTACTTAGAAACTAACCAAGAACCTATGTTGCACTTGTTTCCCAAGTTCTTCATTATCTCTAAACTGCAATGGCTTTCTTCCTTTATTATTTTAGTTTTAATGGCTCACGTTTTTAAGACTTCAGATCAGGGAAGTAATTTAAGTACACAATAATATAGATGTATAATTTTCAGGTTTCTTGTTTCTTAGGTTTGAGTGTTAGATGCTCTGTTGTTTGGTTGCTCTTTTGTGGGTGAGAGTGGGAATAGAACAAGAAAGTTGATGTTAACTTAGATTCTCTTACTTGAATATGCATGATTTATGAAGTTTGGGGTATTGTATAAATTGTACATTTTCGATATGAAAAATGTTTGTTCTCTGTACTCATTGCTCTGGAAGCTTTCTGTCCTCATTTCATTTGGGACATTCTAAAACAAAACAAAACAAAAAAGAAACAAAACAAAAAAAAGCATATCTCATGTAATAGGAGGGATATTAATTAATCATTGGCTTTCATGATTCCAAGTTCCACAATCTCTGAGAATATATCAACAGTAGATAAGTCTCCCATGTCGATTCATGGCTTAATTACGTCAGTGTCGATTTTGTCACATGATAACAATGCCTGGGTCAGTGCAATGACCAACACGGGACAGTCACAGGCTTGTCAGCCGTTGTTTCGTTTGTTCCCCAAGACTGTTCTGAGGTTGGGGTTCAGGTTTACATTACTATCTTATAGTGTGGGGATCCAAGCCTTAATTTTAAAATGACTTGTCCAAAATCATATGAGTAGAAAGCAGTAATCTGAATTTCATCTAAGTATTTGGACTGAAAATGAAGTTCTCAACACCATCTGGAGTTTTTATCTACTGTAATGTCTTTGATTAACATCAATAGGAAGAACACTTCCCAAACAACTCCAGAAAATAGTTGATAAGAGTATGCACTTTAGTTTGAACCATCACCTCAACACAGCCTGAATTACCCGGGAAGAGAATATCAACTTAGTGATTATCTAGATGGAGTTTGCCTGTGTACGTGTCTGTGGGGAAGTTTTGATTGATAATTTACCCCACCCTCCTACGCACTTCCCTAGGACAGAACCTGAGCTAATATGAGTGAGGAAAGTGAGCAGTCAAACAAATGAGTACATTTGTGACTTCGAGTCCTGGACTGTTGTCCTAGTTTGCTTTCTGTTGCTGTTACTTACAGAATCATGTAAAGCAACTTAAGGAGGACAGTTTTTGTTTTGTTGTTGTGGTTTGCACTCCAGATAACAGCCCATCATTGGGTTAAGTCAGGACAAGAGTCCAGCAATAGCCTCTAACACAGACCACTGCTGATTAGCTAGCTTTCTGTGACTTGCTTGTCTTGTTTCTTTTGCAACCCTGCAACCAAGAACTGTATACCCAGGGGTGGCAACACCTAGTGAGCTGAACTCTCACCTATCAATCATCAATTGAAAAACTGTCACACAGGCATGCCCACTGGGCCAATTTAATAGATGCAATTTATCAGTTGATATTTCATCTTCTCAGGTGAGTCCAGTTTTTCTCAAGTTGACAAAAACTAACCAGCATGACTGTGGATGTGATGTGACTGTGGGTGTGATGCATATTCCTGCCTTGACATCCCCTCAGAACTGTCAGATAATAATAAGCCCCGTCTTCCGTAAGTGGATTTTGGGCCAGGGTATTTTACCACAGGACCACACATGAAACTAGAGTAAAGGGTAAGGTATGTTGAAGATTCTCCCAGGAAATTCAAACACAAACAACTTTCTTTTAAAATTATCACAGCAGCTTGTACCTTTAGTATAATCTGTTCACTTCCTTTATGCATCCAGCTGACTGAAGGCCTTCCACACCCATTTGTTTTGAATTGACTAGGCTTCGGCAGTGTTTACCCTGACTGAGCATCATGATGTCTGGGCTTCATAACTTCCCAGCCAAGCACTGAGCCTGTGTAGCGGAGGCTAATGTCAACAACACTACTGTGAACATATTTGTGATAAATGTTTAATACTGGAAGAAAAAAATAGATCACACAGATACATCTAAATGTTTATTGAGTAAACTTTAGTTCAATCAATATTTCCCTGCGGTCCTTACTTTAAAAAAAAATCTTGATCACAAGAATGAGATATTGCAGTTTCTATGAAAATGAAAGAAGTGACTATAATTGAAACAACCAATTATGGGACTCATATCTGTCATCTCAGAACTCAGGAGGCTGAAGCAGAGCACATGTTTGAGCTGGAGTCTAATCTCATCTATATAATAAGACCCAGGCCAGCTTGGGCTACAGTGTGAACCCATGACAACATCAACTCAATAAAATAAGAAAGTAGATTATTTATGCTCCACTATTTTAAAGGTTCTCAACCATTTCATCCTAATCATTACTAAATAATTCCATTCCCATCCTTGGTCCACTCTTATTATCTGATGCCTAATGACAGACCTTAGTCCATAGACAGTATCTCATGTCAAAAACAGTACTTTAGCTTTCCTTTTCTCTACTGCAAATCTGCAGTGCTCTTTCAATTATTTTTGTCAGTTAGTTCATAAACATCTCCTAAGTATCTTTGCAGTCAGTGTGTTTCTTTCTTTAAAAACCTCATTTCCAAACCATCTCTTGAAATACTTTAACAGACTTGCAGTTGATTCCGACATCTATATGTGACTATTTCTAAGGTGCTGTCTACATTGTGACTTAAAAACAAGAACAACAAAATTTAATGCCTATGCATGAACTGCCCTTACTTCCTTTAAAGGCATTTTGGTAGCATCTCGTGGACCTGTTGGCCACTGGTCCTCAGGAGCGAGGGAGCAGCATTGACTAAGTGGGGATTCAGGTGTCATGCAAGTGCAACTTATTGAGCTCCAGGAGTCACTTCAGCGAGAGAGCTCACCTTTATTTGAGGTGAACAAAGGCTTTACAATCTTTGAGGAGTGGGGGGGGGGTCTCCCAGGATAGGTGTAAATAACTGATTTGAGCTAGAGATTCTAATGATGCTTTATTTGCATTTTGGCAGCATGGTCCAATCATATGAACAGGAACACAGTACCTAATTATCCTATAGGTGATAGGAGAGGTAATTCTAGAAGGCATTTGTGCCAAAGGTCGTATACCAGATATGGTTAGGGGCTTCTATGCCCAAAGACACGTCTGATGAGGTCAGGCAGAAAGTAGGAGGTCCTGCTGGGGAGAAGGAAGACCTTCATCTAGTGCTGAACTCAGAAAGGCTATCCAGACCAGGAAGCCTGCAGCCTCAAACAGCAGGGTCCTTCAACAATCTCATGTCCCTTCTTAGTAAACCATACATATTCTACTTGTTCATGATTTCTTAGATGAGGAAGTGTAAAGCCCATAGAATATTATCATGTTATTTTTTTCTCAGTGTCCTTAGTACATAGCAGTGCACCTACACAGATATGATAATTAATGAGAATCAATTAAAGAAATTACAAAAAATCAAATAGTATTCTGTCATTGCTGTTTTTATATTAGGCTATTTTGTTTGAAAATATCACACCTACATTTACACAATGGGGTACGACTCAGCAATTACAAACAAGTAAATCATGAAATTTACAGACAAATTGATGGAACTACAAAAGATCATCCTGAGAGAGGTAACCAAGAAGCAGAAAGACACACATGGTATATACTCACTGATAAGTGGATATTAGACATAACATATAGGATAAATATACTAAAACCTGTACATCTAAAGAAGCTAAGCAATAAGGAGGACCCTAAGGAAAATGCTCAATCCTCAGTCAGAAGGGCAAATGGGATAGACATCAGAAGAGGGAGAAAACAGGGAAGAGAGTAGGAGGTATCTGAAAGGGTATCAAAGCAGATGCTGAGACTCATAGCCAAAATTTGGGCAGAGTGCAGGTAATCTCATGAAAGAAGGGGGAGATATAAAGACCTGGAGGGGATAGGACCTCCACAAACAGAACCAAAACATTTGGGCCCAGGGGTCTATGCAAAGACTGATACTCTAACCAAAGACCATGCATGGAGATAACCTAGAACTGCTACTCAGATGTAGTCCATGGCAGCTCAGTATTCAAGTGGCTATCCTAGTAATGGGACCAAGGGCTGGCTCTTTGATCAGCTCCCTCTGTAGGTTGCACCCTTGCCAGGCCACAGAGGAAGACAATGCAGACAGTCCTGATGAGACCTGATAGTCTAGGATTACATTAGAGGGGAGGAGGACTGCCTTTATCAGTGGACTGGGGGAGGCATAAGGGAAAAAGAAGGAAGGGTGAGGCTGGGAAGAGATGAGGGAGGGGGCTACAGCTGGGATAAAAAGTGAATAAATTGTAATAAGTAAATAAATAACACACCTTTTGCAGACTCTGAGTATTTTCTTTTTAAACATGACTCGTGGGATGGGAAGAAGGCTCAGTATGTATGAACATGTACATGAGGCTTTTGGTTTATATCCCCATAATTCATGTAAAGGTATACACACTGCTGTATATTTGTAATCTATTGTTATTACAACCAAGGGTGAGACGGAGATAGGAGAAGATCAGCTAGCCTGGCATAACCAGCAACATACAAGAGACTGTGTCTCAAAACAGGGTGGAAGATGAGGACTGACAGCTGAGGTTGTCCTCTGACCTCCTTATGCATGATGGCTCTCACCCATACACCTACACAAAAATGAGTATACAGATGCATGCATATCATATACATATATATGAAATAATTTTTAAAAGATTGAGGGTCCAAATCTGAGCCATTTGTTACTCTGGATGACTGGCCAAGTATATCACAGCTGTTACTCAGATTTGATCAGTAAACTGTTCTGATTCGCATGAAATACTTAATATCAAGTGAGTTGATTTAATTCTGAGTTTTGTTACCATTTGGGCATTATTATGGGGCACTATATAATTGATCTTAAAATTCACAAAATATTTAAAATAGTAATTATGACAGAGAAAATATTTGGGACTATTTAAAGTATGATTACAGATGTTCAGCTCTCTGACTTTAAAAGCAATCAACACGCAATTTGTATATTTTTAAAGTAGACAATTTCCAAATTATGAAACCGTTTTTGAAAGTGACATATTAGCAAGTCAGTATTTGGAACTCAAAATGTATTTCGCAAAAGGCAATGTGAAGAACAACTTAAATATTAGCACAGAGGGGTGAATAGCACCGCTGGCTGATGATCTGACTGGTTGCCAGTAATCAAATATAAGAGTCAGCCAAAGAAAACTGCATTTGAAGTAGTATCTACAAAAGTATAGATTACTTTAAACATGAGAGCCATTGAGAAATTCACTGTGAGAGATGTTACAGTGGCTCCCTGGTGTGTAAGCTTGTGTTTCTCTCTAAGGAGAAGAAGAACTGACCGTAGTCACCCAGGAAGTTACACTAAGAAAGAGGACACTGATATAGCAGGCATCTAGAGTTGACTGTAAGCACTGGGATCATAGTTCATTGCTTGCAAATGGACTCTGCAAATAAATTCTACTTGAGCATTGATGGATGTTATTGGACTAAGGAATCTAGAAGCTAAGGGTGAAGGGAGGCAGAAAATTCATCAAGGAGATGATTAATCTGGAATATAAATAGTAACATTTCTAGATTGATTTGAAGACAGTCTTGGCAGATTCTGCAATTAGGTTGGGGAATGGAGGCTGAAAGGGAATTTAAGGCAAAACTATAGTATGAATAAAAAAAAAAACAAGAAAGCACAAATGTTTTAATTTTGGAAATTAATAGAAAAGTCCTCCTAGACAAAATGATTGGAAGAGCCAATTAATTCACAGCAAGGTGAGAACACTTGTTTGAGGTGTTTAATTAAAGACAGGACTTCTTTGCAGCTGAGGACAAGGACAAGAGAAACCTAATTAGACTCCCATTTCTAGGAGAACAAGCCCCTGGATTTTTGCATAAGATAAACAGCACTAGCTCATACCACAACTTTTCTAAATTTAAAGACCCATGACATCTCTTGTTTTATTTGTTGTTTTTGTTTTTGCTTGTGATTTTTAATAAAAAAATGGTTATTGTTTTTGTCTCTCAGTACTTAACCAATATTGATCACATAATGCTAGACTCACTTTTGAAGCTTAGCAATGATTCATAGAGATGTGAATTTCTGGACAATTTTTTATTAACTTTATTTTTTATTGACTTTTTATTTATTCATTTTACATCCCGACCATAGCTCCTTCCATCCTATCTTCCTGCTCCCTCCTCTTCCCCTTCCCCTCCTTTTCTTCTCATAAAAGTGGAGCCCCATCCCTGTATCAACCCACCCCAGCAATTCAAGCCTCATCAGGTCTTCATGAATCCTCTGGACAGATTTTTATTGGTAAAATCATTCCATATATACTCGTTGGTTTTTTCATGCTCTCCTGGCTACTGTAAAGATTTCCTCATTGTTTGACACTTTTCTTCTCTCAGCTCTGACACATACTTCCAAGGTAAAATTTTATAGGACAGGAATCTATTTGTTGACATTTCCTGCTATTCCAGATCAGATCATTTTAGTACCTAAGTGACAGTTATTTTTAATTATATTACTACCTCACTCTTTCTGTTGCTGTTGTCATTAGAGCTACTTTTTTCTTTTTTTAAGGTTTTATTGCAGCATTTTATTTTATTTTATTGTTTTTATTATTAGTTAAATTTTATTAACTGTGTAGCCTAGCTGTATCCCGCTCCCTCATTCCCACCCAATCCTACCCTCCCTCATCATCTCCTCCCTGCCCCTTTCCAAGTCCACTGATAGGGGAAGACATCCACCCCTTTCATCTGACCCTGGTTTATCAGGTATCTTCAGGACTATCTACAAAGTCTTCCTCTGTGGTCTAGCATGACTGCTCCTCCCTTAGGTGGTGGGGAGGTCAAAGAGCCTGTCACTGAGTTCATGTCAGAAATAGTCCCTGTTCTCCTTAGGGTACCCACTTGTTTAATGAGCTACCATGGTCTACATCTGACCATAGGTTCTAGGTTATAGCCATACATGGTCCTTGGTAGGAGTGTCAGTCTCAGAAAGGACCCTTGTGCCCAGATATATTTGGTCCTTGTGGAGCTCCTATACTCTCCATGTCATACTAACTCCCTCTTCTTTCATATGATTCCCTGCACTCTGCCAAAGGTTTGGTTATGAGTCTTAGTATCTGTTTTGATACACTGCTAGGTAGAGTCTTTCAGAGGCCCTCCGTAGTAGGGTCCTGTCCTGATACTTGTTTTCTCCTATATCCAGTGCCCAACCTATTTGTCTTTCTAAGTGAGGACTGATTGTCTTACCCCTGGTTCTCTTTCTTGTTTATCTTCTTTAGGTATATAGATTTCATTATGTTTATCATATCTTATAGGTCTATATAAGTGAGTATATACCATGTGTGTCTTTCTCCTTCTGGGATACCTCACTCAGAACGATCTTTTCTAGATCTCAATATTTGCCTGCAAATTTCATGATTTCTTCATTTTTGATTGCTGAGT
Source organism: Rhombomys opimus (assembly GCA_010120015.1). Classification (NCBI taxonomy): domain Eukaryota; kingdom Metazoa; phylum Chordata; class Mammalia; order Rodentia; family Muridae; genus Rhombomys; species Rhombomys opimus. Next base: position 146,222 of record REGO01000760.1, read on the forward strand.
AGCATTCCATTGTGTAAAATACCACAATTTCTGTATCCATTCTTCCGTTGATGGACATCTGGATTGTTTCCGGTTCTGGTTATCCAAGTGGATGTCTACATGCAGAAAAATGAAAACAGATCCATATTTATCACCCTGCACAAAACTAAAGTCCAAGTGGATCAAAGACCTCAACATAAAACCAGATACACTAAACCAGACACATAAACCAGAAGAAAAAGTGGGGAAGAGCCTAGAACTCTTTGGCAGAGGAGACAACTTCCTGAACAGAGCACCAACAACACAGCCTCTAAGAACAACAATCAATAAATGGGACCTCATGAAACTGAAAATCTTCTGTAAAGCAAAAGACACGGTCGTCAGAACAAAAAGACAGCCTACAGACTAGGAAAGGATCTTCACCAACCCTATATCTGACAGAGGGCTGATATCCAGAATATATGAAGAACTAAAGAAGTGAAAAGCAATAAATCAAATAATCCAATTAAAAATGGGGTACAGAGCTAAACAGAGAATTCTCTGTAGAAGAATATAGAATGGCAGAGAAACACTTAAAGAGATGTTCAACATCTTTAACCATCAGAGAGATGCAAATCAAAACTACCGAGATTTCACCTTACTCCCATGAAAATGGTTAAAATCAAAAACTCAAATGACAACACATGCTGGAGATGTTGTGGAGAAAGGGGAACCCTCCTACATTGCTAGTGGGAATGTAAACTGGTACAACCACTTAGGAAATCAATCTGGCACTTTCTCAGACAATTAGGAATAGTGATTCCTCAAGATCTAGCTATATCACTCCTAGGCATATATCCAAAAGATGTTCAAGTACACAACAAGGACATTTGCTCAACCATGTTTGTAGCAGCTTTATTTGTAGGAGCTTTTTTTTTTTTTCAAAAGCACTGTTGACAACATGTCATTTTTCAAGTCCAGAAGGCCTTGATGGTCTAGAGAAGAGTCAGATGATGTCAAGTCTTTGGAAAACTGTGATCTCTTTGTTAAGATTCCATGACACTGAGGTGCCCATATTTATTTAAGCCCTTAAAACGGATTGTTCCAAAACTCTTATTTGAGTGGTAGTCATGGGAGAAAACAATGAAATTAGTGAACAATTAGAACAGAAGCAAAATGAAAGAACCACTAAAAGGGAGATTAAAAGGGAGATATCCATAAATGGTGCTTTCTAGAAAGTCTTAATTTGGTTTTATTTTTAATAATTACAAAATTTATATCATAACTCATTTTGTGTTTGTGTGTGTGTGTGTGTGTGCACGCGTATTTGCCTGTTTGGCCACCTGGGTGTGCACATGTGCCAACACGAATTTGGAGAACTGAAAACGAAGTTAGGTATCCTATGTGACTATTATCCTCTTTGTTTAGTCTCCTGCTTAACATAGAAGTCCCTGATTCTGACAAGAATGCCTAGCCAGCTGCTGAAGTGGTATTTTGTGTCTTCCTCCTCACTGCTGCCAGTACCAGTAGGTTGCTGCATCTGACATGTTTGTATGTCGGCTCTGGGGCTCTCTGTTAGTCTTAATATTTTACATAGCATGTGCTTTACCCACTAAGCCATCTCCCAAGTCTCTTATTTGATTATTCAGCATATAAAACCACAGGAAACACATTGTATATTTTCAATAGAACACGGAAATGTCACAGTCACAAGAAATACACATCATCACCTTCCCATTATTCCCTGGTACGCAAATGCTCTTGGACTAGCCAATAAAGAAAGTGACAGTTACCCAAAAGACACAAATATCAATAACCATGGAAAAGCTAAACAATCTAATAACATAAGGAGCTATGATTACAATCAAGGTCTAATCTGGAAATGATTAGAGACTAAAATAAAAATTTCCAGCTGTGAGAAAACATGAAATACATCTATGAGCTTTTACTTGAGTGAATTAAAATAAACTGAGTTTAATACACTTAAGTGGAGCACAGAAAGAAAGAAAGAAATGAGGTAAAAAGTTAAATATTACATAATTAAAAATTCATTTTATATAGTTATAGATAAGAAAATAATTAATATAAATTTGTATGTATATTGAGTTACATGTTCACAAACATGTTAAAACCATCGATAAGTACAAAAAGTTATAAAAACATTTTTCTGTCACATTTTTTAACCCAGGAAATGTTTGAACAGTTGAAATAAAGAAACACATGTTTAATTTTATTTATTTATGTCTATGGAAAGAGGGTGAATATTTTCTCTCTGGTTGACTGACATTATTTAGATAAACTCATTGAACCAAGACAACTGTCTGGTTCATTGGTAGAAGAAATTACTACCTAAATAATTTCTTAAAGAAAAATGCTCTCACCTATATCCTGACTGTACATAATAATATGTTGGAGTGACCAGAATCATAGTAGTAACTTTGAATAACAGTGTCATTGTATATTGTATGAGCACATTTAAGGCAATGCCTACTCCATTTCTGCATTCTGCAATGAACCTTACACATTATACTGCTCATGTTTCTGAGAAGAACCTGTACAATAGATTATTTTACCTAATTTACATTTTGATATGAGAGGAAATATAGCCTTCACATCATGAAAGAGGAAGACTGAAGCCTTCTGACCAGTAATTCACAAGCAATTGACAAGTCTAAAACTGTGATAGTATTTGTCCACACTTAGTCTCAATAGTTAAAATCAATTTAAGGAAGCCTAAAAAACAAGTTACAAGTTGGAATTTAGTTGAAGCTAATATTAAAATTGTATGCCTTAGAAAATATGAGTTGAAATCTTTTTACATTCCAAGTATAACTATAAAGAATATTACTGAATATTTTGAAAGCAATTTTTTGAGGAAGATGAATAAACATAGTGAAGGCCTATGCTTCTCACTATTATCAATTATTTATATATGTATATTATATATATATATATATATATCCCATAATACACTTTATGAAAAACTTTTAGTATGGACATTTTACTTTAAGTAGTAGAGACTCCTCCAAAATGTGTAGCACAATCCCTGTTACAAACATGTTCTTATTCTTTCCTCAATGTTTGCATTTACCACAATAATAAAAAACATCATGACCCAACCAAGTTAGATTAACTTTGTGTAGTTTTAAGAAAGGTTCATTAAAAGGCTTAATAATTAGTTTGTGCTATAAGTGGTGGCATTTATATTCATTGGGCAACCCTGAAATAAAACAGCAATTATGTAATTTGATATTACACATGCACATAAGAATAAATGTTTTCTCCAAAGTATGTTTGTATGCATATAAAGTTCTGACTGAACATAACTAGAGAGACTGGAAGGGAACACTGATATATACATACTTATAATTTTTAATATTATTCTTTTTCTACTAGTTTTACTAAATCTTTCCTATAAATATTGACATTCACATTACTAAATTATTCATAATCAATCAAACAAAAAAGGAATAATTCAAATTGGCTCTGACAACATGCTCAATTTACAACTTGCTCTTAGGACTGAGTCTAAGAAAAAATGCCTTTCCTTGGCCAAACTCAAACCCAAAGAAAGTCTAATAAAAATGGCATGGGTACCCTAGTAAGGGGAACAGGAGGTGTCTCTGATATGAACTCAATGGCTGGCTCTCTGATCACCTCTTCCTGAGGGGGGGGGGCAGCTTACCAGGCCACAGAGGAAGACAATGCAGCCACTCCTGAGGTGAGGTCAGACAGAAGGGGAGAAGGATCTCACCCATCAGTGGACTGGGGAAAGGGTATGGGAGGCAAAGAGGGAGGAAGGGGGCTACAGCTGAAATACAAAGTGAATAAATTGTAATAAATAAAAAATAAATAAAAGCAAAAATGGCTTCCATGGTGAGTTGAGGAGTTAATTTTTTTTCTAGGTAAAACACATCTCATTTTCCTGAATAATTTTCTTAGCAACTGAAATATGAAGTTGGATTCCAGAGGAACGTTAAAACAGTAAGAAATACTAATCAAAAAGTGCTGTCCGTGGTAAGGTGGCAGAAATGAGTAGGAAGATTTGTGGGTGTTCCCGGGAACTTGTCAGTCTCCTGTCCATTTTCAATAGGAGACTCACAAGTTCCTGCAAATGCACACAAACTGTTTTTAAGCAGGGGCCCGTTGCTGACAAGCAGATGCTGCCATTTCCGCCATTTCCGCCATTTCCACCATTTCAAATGAGTACGGTAATCAGTTCCCGCTGTAGTGTCCACTGTGTCTTAACTGATGTTAATGATTCACTGCAATCAGGCTCAGTGAAAATCCAAGGCACTGGTCACTCCTGTTCAGATGGTCAACAGATCTTATGTGAGCATCAGCTATGACAATCATTGCAGCTGTCTTGAGGATGCAGTGATTAATAATTTCTTGACTTTGTACCAATGTTATTGTCCATCTGTGCAGATCATTCCAATAATGCTTGAGCCTACCCATCAGTCTTTCATGCCCAGTGAGGCAGTGCATCTCAGTACAATGGGCTGCATTTGGACTTCATGTTACAATAGAAATAACCCAGAAACAGAAACTTAAGAGCTCTGAATTCTAATCCACCTGCAAACAAAAACCAGCATAATTGTCAAGATGAACCTTTTGCAGTTTGGGGTTTCTGTTTTCTTATAGCTAACGACCATTTGAGCTCTTTTACTTTCTTTTCCATTATTGGTGTGAATGTATTTTAAAAGATTATAATGGAAACACACAAAACCAAATTATGCATAAAATATATGGTTAAATTTTTTGTTTTCTCTTGTATGTATAGAAAACAAACAAAATGCTTTAGTGATCACTATTAACTTGAAAGACATAATTACCAGCAATTTCACTTTAACAGCCAAAACTTGTTATTATTATTACAGAGAAATAAAGATTCTGTCCTTTTACTGTCTTCTAACAGCAACTCAAGTTGTATGAAATTCCGCCTCCACTGGTTTGTTCAAACGAGAAAAGGCAACTGCAGTATCCCTCTTTCTACAAAAACAACCCATGGTCATGTGTAGAAATGGCCTCCACCCCATACACATAATCACAGGTCTTAATAACTTACCATGTTATAAAATGTTCAGTGTGAGCATAAATGTAAAATGTTGTGAAAGAACATGCTTTGTAGCAAATACGGTTATCTGGTCTCATCTATGTTGCTGTATTCATGGCTTAATAAGACACAGTCTGCCAATGTTTAATTTTCAGTTCTGATCTAACAATATATAAAGTTATGATCAATGGCATTTTAGTGGGTCTTTTTGTTGTTACTCTTGTTTGTTTTCTGCTGTGTGTGTGTGTGTCATGCTACTTCTTGCTATCAAGGGCTATCGAGGGACTGAGAACATGTCTTCACATAAATGGGACACTTTGTCCTCTGATTCTAAGTGGGAAAACACTCACACCAGGGAGATCAATTGCCATGGGATTCCAATCAGATTTAAATGCAAAAGAATGCAACAATGAAGAGACCTCAATCCTGTGATGCTGAATTGGTTAGCCAGAGAAGGGGTTTTTAAAACAGACCTGGGGACAATAGGATATGGTAAAGAGTCTTTTTTTTTTTTTAACCTTAAAAAATCATTTATACTAAGCACTGCACTCAGGGTCAGCCGCTTTCGACCCAGAGAAGAGCATGTCTGATTGCATGCGGGTTGATGCCCCAGGTCCCGCCTCTGAGAAAAAGGTATCGGACGGGTCTGATGCTCTTTGGGTGGATGACACCTAAATGAACATTGGTACAAAGTCCCAATTTATTTCTAATATCAGAGATCAGACCTCTACTCTTGCCTGAAGCGTCTAAAACAAAAAGGGGGAACTGTAGAGAGCTGGGTAATACCGCGCCTTAAAGATGGAGCTGGTTTCAGCCTTCCACCTTCCCGATGGTGAGTGCTCTCTGTCACAAACAACTCCATATTTGGCTAAGGCTGAGGATCTGGCTTGCTTCCGTGTATGTGGACCTATCTGCATTGCCCACGAGGCACGCTGGGGTTGGCTACCCAGAGGCTATTTTAAGCTGTGGGCTGGCTTTCCCCAGGGTCAGAAGATTGTTCAAGGTTCCTGAATAAACTGCATTGAGAAGAACAAAAAAAAAAATCAGAAAGAAGGAGAGGGGGACCTCCCCTATCAGTGGACTTGGGGAGAGGCATGCATGCAGAAAGGGGCGGAGTGTGGGACCGGGAGGAGAGGAGGGAGGGACTTATGGGGGGATACAAAAGGAATAAAGTGTATTTAAAAAAAAAAAAGAGTTGGAGAAAGGTGATAAATAACTGAACAAAATTGTCCTTTGAACTCTGCATGTGCACTGTGGCAACACACACACATACACAAAAAGTACACTAAATAAAAAACTGAAAGAAAAAAAATCATTTATACTTCTTCTCCTTCCTTTTCTTCTTCTTATTACTGTTGTTATTTTTTACAATGTATTCACTTTGTATCCTGGCTGTAGCACCTCCCTCATCTCCCCCTAGTTCTACTCTCACTCCCTCTTCCTGCCCTATGTCCCTTCCTTAGTCCACTGATATGGGAGGTCCTCCGCCCTTACTATCTGACCCTATCCTATCAGTCCTCATTAGGACTGTCTGGATCCTCCTTCTCTGTGGCCTAGTTAGGCCACTTTCAGGGAAAGGTGATCAAAGAGCCTGTCACAGAGTCCATGTCAGAGGCAGTGCCTACTCCCCTTACTAGGAAACCCACATGGAGACTGAGCTGTCCATGGAATGTTACTCAGCAATTAAAAACAAGGAAATCATGAAATCTGCAGGCAAATGGATGGAACTTGTAAAGATCATCCTAAGTGAGGTAACCCAGAAGCAGAAAGACATTCATGGCGTATATTCACTTATAAGTGGATATTAGATATATAATATAGGATAAACACTAAAATCTCTAGTCCTAAAGAAGCTAAACGACAAGGAAGACCCTAAGGAAGAGGCAGAAACCTCACTCAGAAGGGCAAACAGGATAGGCATTGGAAGTGAGAGAAGATAGGGAACAGGATAGGAGCTTTTCACAGGGGTCTCTGGAAGACTACCCATCAGGGTATCGAAGCAGATGCTGAGACTCATAGCCAAAATTTGGGCAGAGTGCAGGGAACTTTATGGAAGAAGGGGGAGATAAAAAGACCTGGAGGGGACAGGAGCTCCACAAGGAGACAGACTGATGAATCAACCAAGGACCATGCATGGAGCAGACCTAGACCCCCTGCTCAGATACAGCCCTACAGCCTGTGTGTAAAGAGTCTTGAAAGGAAGAAAAACAGACAGATGGAAGGAAGGAAGGAAGGAAGGAAGGAAGGAAGGAAGGAAGGAAGGAAGGAAGTTAGCAAACATTTGTAAAGATTTTTTTTATTCACAATTTTAAATCAATTTAAGTTAAAAATTTCCCCTTTCATTGTAAACAGATTCTTTTGTCATACAATGTATCTTGAGGGAGAATCCAAGATGGCAGTGGCCAAAGTGCAGCTCATCTGAGTTGCAGATCACCAGAGACTGCGATCAGAGCGAGTAACCTAACAGCTGACCACAACACAGGAAATCAGTGTTTCCCTGACAGCAGGGATCAACTCAGGAGCTGAGTACCACAATTCTAGGCATCCCACAGCTTCTGGTGATACCTGGAGTACCTAGGCTACAGTCAGAGAGAAGGAGAGCAGGACCTCCCCTATCAGTGGACTAGGGGATGGGCATGGGAGGAAATGAGGGAGGGAGGGTGAGGTTGGGAGGAGACAAGGGAGGGGGCCACAGCTGGGATATAAAGTGAATAAAATGTAACAATAAATAAAAATTTAACAAAGAATTTATAATAGACACAAAGGAGAAAAATAGAATAGGAGGAAGCAATATGACCACAGAAGTAAAGATTATAATGGTAACGTAGCCAACAAGCTACGGGGTCATTTTTAAGAGTTTTATATTCTAAAATTTTCCATTCTATTAATCTTTCTATGAAATTTTCCTTTTCATTAATATGCATTTTAATACTATTTCCAGGCTATAATCTTTATATATATATAACAAAAGTAGATTTTAGGGAACAGCAAACAGATAATTTATTTACACATTTTTTTTACATTATTAACTTATACAGCCAACAAGAATGGGAGAAATTGTTGAAATAGATCTGAATTAAGAAACTATCTTTCATGCAGGAATATAATCACACATCTGTCAAAGTATTTTTACTGCAATTGTAGAAAACAGGAGAAAAGTCATATCCTTTTCTTAAGATTTTTTTATCCATTGTTTTAGTTTGTGTATATGTAATATTACACGAAGTTCAAAGAGGTGAAGGCGTCATTCATTGTTGTGTGTTTTCTGTAGCAACTAGAGCTGTTTCAGCAAGATATGTACATAGCCTCTGTGTATGATGTTGATTTATGAATTTGTACAGAGCATGCCTTTAAAACTATTTAATGATAGTTTGTAACTATTAAAATTCTCACCCCTCTTTGCCTGTGCCTGATACCTACACGCAAAAAAAGTAACACATTGAACATTTAAAACGTGTCTTTTTTAGATATAAATTTTATAAATCCAATAATCTATATGCTCAGCTTAAAACTAGCAGCAACCTAATACCTAAAGAACAACGTGTCACATAAAAATGGTATCATCACACAGCATACAGAGAAGCTGCAATCATGTCTGTAACTTGCAGCTTGTCTCTGACTCACACTAATCCCATGTAATAATATTATTTCCAATGGTGTTCATTTAGATTAGTTTAAATTAGGAAATAATGTTACGATTGTGATACAAGGACAGGAATAATTAAAATTCACCATAACATTTTGGAAAGTGACTGATTGGTTTGGGAGGTTCTTCCAGCAAAGATCAGAGTTTTAACTTTTGATTACATCTAGAAAGAAACTGCCCTGACAGTAAGGCTTGATTCAAATACTTTATGTACTTTCTAAGCATCTTTTAATCTAGGGAAATCTATTGATGTTAATAAGTATTTTAGAAGCACACAGAAGTGAATGGAAAAATTTCCCTATTCCCCTCTTTATCCAATCCAAGAGTCACATTAGGAATAAACATAATCACTATAGCTTCTAGAATGTTGCCCACTAATATGATAATTATTGTGTGTTGCAGTATGAGTGGAAACAGATCATTGACTGCATCCTGGGAATTATTTTTGGTACTTCTCAGATGTGAAGTTCCCTCATGGCTTCACAAGGGCAACATGTCAGTTTGGAGCATTAGAAGCTTAGAAATGACAGCCAGAGATTTATGCATATTTTAGAGGCTATTGCTATTTAAGGAAATATTTAAGTTATAGGTAAAAGTGCAATTGATGGACATAAGCCATCAATAAAACACAGATTAATTTCCAATATTAAGTGTTCATAAAGACAAAACCAAAATAAGCTAATAGATAAACTGTTGTATTAAAAAAGGTCAAATGTTGATAAAATTATATCAAACGAGAAAAGTTTTCAAATGAAGCTCCGCAGCAAAGACATTATAGATCCTTTACAGAGTGTGATATGGAGGCTGAATGAAACTATTATCCCTGAGGATTACATACTTGAAACTCATGATAGGTGAGTTTGTTGGTGGTCCTGTCAGCCACTTTAAAACTCTCGACAATTTTAGATATTTCTCTTGTACTCAGTTCCAAAAAATAAAATTACATTTATTAGGTAATTGGTGCCCATATGTTATCTGTGGCTTTATTTCAGTTCATATTTTCTAGTTTCTGTTTTAAATGAGAATATTTTCCAAGATCTGTTATGGAATTTATCGTATGTATCAGTATTTCAGAGCCAAGACAGATGTGACTATTTATTCACAAGATGTCAGCCAAAATATGAGCAAGAAATAGCATAATGAGAATGTTGGAACACTATTATATAACAATTTGCTTCTATGCCTGCATTGTTATTTCTTGGAAAGAGTACAACTTTGGTCTTTATACTCAAGTGGTATAAAAATTAATAATGAAGTAAAAAATATGTATATACAATAAAGACTTTAGCCAGAAGATCTTTTGGATTAGCAGAAACACTGGTTTAGGAGAGAACAAGGTTTGGATCTGAATCCCTGCTGAGTTTTCCTTACACTCCATTTTCTTTTGTGCAAAATGATGATTCCTGCATTTGATCAATATGAACACTACATAAAATAACTCAGGGACTTAAAGCATATTTTTATGTCATTATATGGCTCTGTATTACTGTTTACACACACACACACATACACACACATATACTACACACACACACACACACACACACATATATATATATGTATATATATATATGTATATATATCCTGCAGAATGATATATTTTTTCTCCCCTATGTAACACACTTAAGACAATAACAGAGAACGTTTTGAGAAGCAAAAGTGATTCTGTAATGAAAAATAACAGAAAATTCGAAACCACTAATACAAATGCTCCTGATGGTATAAATTCTTTTAGAAAGAACCATTAGGTGGTGAGGAGATTCCCAATAAATGTGCTCATTGGAAACAAGATGTTTAATAAAAAGGACATTGCAAAGATGACTGCGTTACTACAGAGTTTTCTCTATCAACAGCACCAAACAAGCAGATCATGCCTTGAGAGTCATCTCTAGTAACAGCAGGATGTAATCCATTTTTTCCTGCAGAGGACAAAGGAAAAGAGAACAAACATGTTGCTACAAGAATCATTAGTGTTCAGGGGATATTCTAGAAAGGGTATTACAGAGAGCACTGCTTTCTAGCCATGCAGATACCTGTACATAACGTTACTGTGCTTGGGTGGTGAGGTGTTCTTGAGAAGTGAAAGATAGGCACCTAGAGCGAAACAGCGAAAAGCTGCTTTTTGGTTCATTGCTACCTTATTTCTTTTTTTTATTAATTACACTTTATTCATTTTGTATACCCCTATAAGCCCCTCCCTCCTCCTTCCCTCCGAATCCCACCCTCCCTCCCCTTTCTGCATGCATGCCCCTCCCCAAGTCCACTGATAGGGGAGGTTCTCCTCTCCTTTCTGATCTTAGTCTATCAGTTCTCATCAAAAGTGGCTGCATTGTCCTCTTCTGTGGCCTGGTAAGGCTGCTCCCCCCTCAGGGGGAGGTGATCAAAGAGCAGGCCAATCAGATTATGTCAGAGGCAGTCCCTCTTCCCATTACTAGGTAACCACTTGGACACTGAACTGCCATGGGCTACATCTGTGAAGGGGTTTTAGGTTATCTCCATGAATAGTCCTTGGTTGGAGTATGAGTCTCTGGGAAGTTCCCTGTGTTCAAATTTTCTTGTTCTGTTGCTCACCTTGTGGAGTTCCTGTCCTCTCCAGCTCTTACTAAGAAAGCAGGAACTACAGAGGTTAGCATAACCAATAGGCTACAAGAAATGCTACCTTATTTCTTGAGCAGCTACCACTTCTAAAATTAAACAATTAATGTTCAGCTGAACAACATGACCTCAAATAATGGCTCTGCTAACTTTGCCCAGCTACCACCCTTCTACCTTTAATTCCCTCTTCTGTAAAATGAGACAATATTCATTTCTATATGTGTGGTTTAGTGGATCAATTTAGATAATATGTATGAACTTTCTGAAAAAAAAAACAGGAAATAATCAAAACACTGTCTTCTCAAGTGTACTTATCTCTCAGGGCCTTTTCTATGGTTCTTATACAATATCAACAAGAAAACTACCTACTACAGTCAGTGATCATAAAGAGCAATTGATTCTATGGGTAGACCATCAAAAACTTTTAACAAACCTTCTGAAATTTACATTGTAAAAAGCTTGTGCACCTGTATTTGAACTGAAGGTGTTTCAAGTTAAAATTACCTCTCACAAGAACAGAATTATGTTATGATCATTGAAGACTGTATTGAATATTTGTTAAATAATTCAACAAAGCTGGTGGATAAAACTGTTGGTCAACCTGCTCAGATGTGGTCGACTGGCTGCTTAGTCTCCATGTGGATCTCTGTGGGAAAGGAGCAGAGGCTGCCTCTCTCTGGAACTCAGTTTGTCTGCTCTCTGATTAATTGCCCCTATTGATGTAGCCTGGCCAGGCCACAGATGAAGAGGATCCAAGCACTCCTGAGGAGATTTAACAAGCTATAGGCAGATGGCAAGTGTGGAGAACTCCCCATTTCAGTAGACTAGGGGAAGAGGATGAGGGAAAGAGGGAAAGAGGGTAGGACTCTAAGAGTTGAGGAAGGGGACTTCAATTGGGATATATAATGAATAAATTGTGAAAAAATTATTAAAAAACTGTAGGCCAAAACACTATTAAAATATGTTTCTGAAACTACTTAAAACAGTAATTAACCAAAATAATTTGAAAGAAAGTTCAATTTTCATATATGGTCCTTGGTGGAGTGTTGGTCTCAGAAAAGACCCCAGTGCCCAGATATATTTGGTCCTTGTGGAGCTCCTGTTCTTTCTACATCATACTAACTCCCCATTCTTTCATATGATTCCCTGTACTCTGCCGAAGGTTTGGTTATGAGTCTTAGCATCTGCTTTGATACTCTGCTAGGTAGAGTCTTTCAGAGGCCCTCTATGGTAGGCTCCTGGACTGTTACTTGCTTTCTCCTATGACTGACACTCCACCAAGGATCATGTATGGATATAACCTAGAACCTCTGCTCAGATGTAGCCCGTGGTAGCTCAGTAACCAATTGGTTTCCCATAATAAGGAGAACAAGGACTATTTCTAATAGGAACTCAATGGCAGGCTCTTTGACCTCCCCACACCCCAAGGGAGGAGTAGTCTTGCTAGGCCACAGAGGAGGACTTTGCACCCAGTCCTGAAGATACCTGATAAAACAGGGTCAGATGAAAGGGGAGGAGGTCCTCCCCAATTAGTGTACTTGGAAAGCTGCAGGGAGGAGATGAGGAAGGGAGGGTGGGGTTGGTATAATAAGGGGGAAGGGTATAGCTGGGATACAGAGTTAATAAAATGTAACTAATAATAAAAATAAAAAAGAAAGTGCAATTTTCAAGACATGATATTCAGTGACACAAACAAGTTTAGAAAAATGAAATGATGGGAAACAAAGAACAGCCTGAGATGTTTCAATTAGCAATATGCTGCAAAATTCATATCTAAACATTTGTGAGGTCTGTTAAAGAAGGAAAAGGGAAGGGAGAAGTGAATTCATTAGCCTATAAGCTCAACAGGACAAATTCCTCTTGGGTCCATGGGTCAAATATTTGGATTCAACAATTCAGATTACTCTTATTCCATGGTGCTTTCCATAAGTGACATTTTACACCCCTTTATAGGAGATTCACATGTCAGCGGTTACCTAAATTTTGGTGTTAGGTATTGAAGATGGCTTAGCCTCAAAAAAAAAATCTGTATTTTCATTTTAATGTAAAGTAAATGGTTTGAATAATTAATAGATTTTAAACTGTATTGTTAAATTTGTGTATTATATGTTTACATATATTTTTGTGTAACATATTTGTGTGTTTCCATATGTGTGTGCAGGTTTATGTGTATGGGTGTATGTGCAGGAGGAGACCAGAATTTGAATTCAAGCGTCTTCCATGGTCACTTTTCATCTTAGTTACTGAGGCAAGTTCTTCCAATGAACATGGAGCAAACCATTTCTGGCAAAGCTAGATGGTCGGTCAGCCCAGGAGGCTTCAGCCGGCACTGAGGCAGACAGATGCTAGGTTTTGCAGCCAAGCATGTGGTAGAGCTCCGGGGGTCCTGTGGAAGTGTGGAGGAAAGATGGAAGGACCTGGAGGGGAACCTCACAAGAAGACCAACTGAGACAACTAACCCAGTCCTATGGAGGCTTTCAGAGACTGAGACATCAGCTAAGGAGTATGCATGCCCTGGACCTAGGCGCCTGCACATACCTGGCCAAAGGCGGCTTGGAGGCTTGTTCTTCATATGGGGCGCCTGGCGCTTCGGAGAGGGGTGCTGTTTCTAGTGTGGACTCTATTGCCTGCTTTTGGATAGAGTGCAACGGGCAGTGCTGCCTTGTCTGGCTTCAGTGGATAAGGATATGCTCAGTCCTGAGGTGACTTGATATGCTGGGGAGAGTTGATATGAGGGAGAGGGGTGGAGGCTCCTTTTCTGGGCGGGG
>REGO01000760.1:185480-217038 GCA_010120015.1 Rhombomys opimus
TTTTTTTTTTTTTTTTTTTTTTTTTTTTTTTTTTTTTTTTTTTTTTTTTTTTTTTTTTTGCCCTAACAGGTAATCGTTAAATGTTTGGCATGTTGTTCTTCATATAATTACCTTTGTGAGGTTGAGGCCAGGAAAGGGTTAACAATGTGATTTATCACAAACACATGATGTTAGCTCGATCCACAAACAGCTAAATGCTAACAGGCAGGTTAGGTTTTTCTAAGTCAACCAGGTCCATGTGACCAAGTCCCACTAGAAACAGAACACCAGAGCCTGGAGCAAGCACATGTTTTGGTTGACAGTATGCAGTGTGGAGCATGTGGTACACAGTTGCTAAGGAAAACTAGTGATGACCCAGGCTTCACCAGAACCTCAGTGTCTCTTAGAGACACTGTTACCTGTGTCTCTTCTCTTGAATGATTTTAAACCAAATCCTTTGATGTGATAAATCATTAACTATATTAAAGTTTTTAAGATTTCTGTAGGTTTTTCTAGCTCTGGTAGCACTGGGAACCCCTGGAATTTCGAAATAATTTATTTTAAAGTTAGCATCAGATGTCAAAGAGATGAGTTTTACCTATGAGTTTTGTTGGCTTGCTCTTTTGAGCACATCTCCAAACTGTAACAGCTGTCATTTTCTGCACAGTGTTCATATCAGAGATTTTGAGCAAATGGCTATGCAAAGTAGTCTTACCTCTAAACAGGGAACACAAAGAGACATTAAAAAGGTGAAAGGCTCCACACAACAGAGGATTGAAGCACATGATGAGATTCACAGCCAAACTTTGGGCAGAGCACAGGGAATCATATTTAATGGGGGACAGAACAAAGGACACGGAGGGGACAGGAGCCCCACAAGGAGACCAAGAAAGCTAAAAAATGTCAATCCATGTGGTCCTGCAGAAACTGATGCACCAACCAAGGACCATGTATGGAGAGGATCTAGTCTGCCTCCTCAGATATAGCCAATAGTCAATTCAGTCTCCATGTGGGATCCCAAGTAAGGGAAGCAGGGCTGCCTCTATCATGAACTCAGTTGCCTGCTCTTTGGTCACTTACCCATAGTAACCCCTACCAGGCCACAGAGGACGAGGTTCCAGGCAGTCTGGATGAGATTTGATCAGCTAGAGTCAGAGGGTAGAGCAGGAGAACTCTCCCTTTCAGTGGACTAGGGGAAGGTTATAGAGAACAAGACATAGGGTAGAAAAGGGAGTAATTGAAGGAAGGAGGATATAATTGGGATATATAACAAATAAATTTTTTAATAAATAAAAGAATATAAAAAAGAACACACACAGAATAGAAATAATAAATAAATAGATAGTGAATGAATAAATAAATTTAAAAGGGGGGTCCTCTGCAGGAGCCAACTTTCACTCAGGTTAGCCTTAACTGAAACTATTAGGTTCATGGATCAGAATAACTACATGAAGTTTTACTTCAAGGATCTTAAACCTACTTAATTTTGAATACAGGCTTTAGCACAAAGTCTACGGAATGGGGATAGTCATCAGCTCCGCATGATGAACAGAGAAAGATTGTACTATAAAATGGGATGGAGTACACATTGGTGAGAGACTTTGTTCTTTGTCTAGTGCTAGCTTGAGTGGTGAAACAACAGAATACAGGCTTGCCTTCCTAGTGCAGCTATCATCTACTTGTGTTGTGTGTGAAAATGACCAACCATAACTAGATGTGAGGTATGCATGACATATATAACAGATTGGTCTGGATAGTTTAGTCTACCTGCTGAAAATTCAGCCATATTTTACCTCTTAACTGAACTGTATTCTTCTGATTGTCTAGTAGTCCAGGCAAGAAGACAGGCCTTCATGCCTTTCACTAGTATTCCTACTCTCCTACATGAGACTGGTTCAACTGCTACCTCCACTGAGAAGTGTTTTTCTTTTCTTTTTTCTTTCTTTCTTTTTTTTTTTTTTTTTTTTTTTTTTTTTTTTTTTTTTAATTTTTTTTTTTTTTTTTTTTTTTTTTTTTTTTTTTTCTAAATAATTTTTTACTGTCGATCAAAAACTAAATTACTCTCTGTCACCCAGATATTCTTTCTCCAGGAACTTTTATCTTTACTAGATGAAAATATTACAGTTAACTATCAACCCCCATTTTTGTCATCTTGTATTAACCTCTGTCTTTTAAAGTGGATTTAATTTATTGAATGAGCAATTTATACTCTGATCTCACCTTATCAGGAGCAATAGTAACAATTGCTGGGTCTGACACTGTCTATGTAAAAGATAAAGGATACGTTTTAAAATTAAAAAAAAATGAAAGTTTTATAAACTTGTTAACATCATGCTGCTGGCAGGCAATGGTGTTCTTTCTTCCTTTAATTAATAAATAAGCACTCCTTTCATATTTTTCCTGGGGTTTTTCTAGTTTATGAGTGTAACAGGACTACAAATCAGATAGAAATATAAGACAAAACATTCCCCAATGAACTCTGGCAATTCTCATGATACAGACGGAGAAAATATAGCAATAATTTATAAAATGATTACTAATAATAACCACTAATAACCAAAATAACCACTAATCCATATACTATGCACTTCTTAAGTGAAGGACCAATATAAAAACAAAAACATGGGGTGGGTTCTAATGACAGGTGTTTCAGTGTCCTGGACATATGTTATTTCTCCAAACATCACTTCAGAAATGAATCACAAGGAATGAAGTCGCTGTGACTTAAGTGCACAGTAAATATTATTTATGGTAATATGAGTTGATGGCACAAAGACACTGGTTTGTGCGCAATACTTGATAACATTCCTCTTTACACTTATCTCATTTGTTGAATAGTGATAAGCCAACACTTACCGCACATTTTCTTTTTGTTTGTTTGTCTTCTCTTATTTATTAATTTATATTTTTTTACAATTTATTCATTGTATATCCTGATTATAGCCCCCTCCCTCATCTCCTCCCAAGTCCTACCCTTCCTCTCTCTTCCCCCTAATTCCCTTTCCTTAGTCCTCAGAAAGGGAAGTTCTCCTCCCCTGCCATCTGACCCTAGCTTATCAAGGCTCATGAGGACTGCCTGGATCCTCTTCTTCTGTGGCCTGGCAAGCCACATTGCCAGGGGGAAGTGATCAAAGAGCATCTAATGGAGTTCATGATAGAGTCAGCCCCTGCTCCCTTTACTGGAGAATCCACATGGAGACTGAGCTGCCTATTGGCTACATCTGAGCAAGGGACTAGCACTCTTTCTTAATGATGAACCCTCTTATTGGCACTTTTTATGTGTGAACTTACTTGATCTTAATGGACCAAAGAGGCCAGCATCCTTCATCAAACACATTTTCACATGAGGATGTGAATACACCCTGAATTCTACTTATCTGCCTACGGCTGAAAAGATTCTGTGATAGATCTGGGATCCAGTCAAGGTGCAAGGCCACATGTATGCTATTGGCCAGTATAGTCTGTTTTCTTCCCAAGAAATAAATGAGTAAGTTCATGTTAAACAATGACTATGTGCCAGGAATTAATCATTGCCTTTACTGAGGCCTTGTTATATTTACAACTGAAATTCACTGATGAGTTCAGTATTTCTGAATTGCTAAGCCATAAACCTACAGTTTCACTACATTTCTACTTCACTTAAATATTTCATTGCTTTGAAAAAAAATCCCTGGTTATTTACTTACATATTTGAGTTCCTGGGATCAAATCTAGGCCTAATGCATTCTAGGCAAGCATTTATCATGAACTATAGCACTATGCCTGAGGTCTCCTTACATCAAATCCCTTATATTTATCTAACTCTTAGAAGGTAAGACCATAGGTTCATACGCCTACATAGTTATCCATATGTGCATATAAAAGACTCAACTTTATGGAATAAACTCTGTTATGGCTATTTTTGATCATTTACAATTGCCATCAGTATACCATCATCTCAGTTTTCTCTATACATAAAACTGCTCTGAAATAGTTTTTAATTAAGTTGTTATTAATTTTTAATACTAAAAGGAACTCAGATTTTTATTTTCCTTCTCAGAAACATTACTTGTTTTTATGTTTTGTTGTTTTGTTGTTGTTGTTTAGGGGATTATTCTGCAAGTAAAGTATTTACATTGTAAACACATAGTTTAGGTACTCCTCAAAAGTGTGAAGAGCCAGGCACAGTGATGTGCAGGCACTGCTATAATCCTAGTACTGAGAAGCAGTGTCAGGAAGATTTCTAGAGTCTATTGCCTGGTCTGTTCTGCTTTCTCAATGACTTGATATTGACTGGTACCCACATGTGTGTACACACAGATAACCCCCTCCCCACGCACATATAAGGAAGTATTAGTCTAAATGACCTAACTGTCTTAAGAAAGTTACAGCTCTAAGAAATATATGTATTTCAATAAATGATGTAATTATGCAAGTTTAGCTTACTAAGTATTTAGGTACTTTTTTTTTTTAGTAAGAAATGGAATAGTTGTGTGGAGACTTTATTTAAAAATATTACCAGAAGAATCCTGATATGTCAAAAATTATGTCATAATGTTACAGCAAAATAATACAAGAAAACACATTCATTCTGTATATTTTATACAATAACAGATTCATTTATGCTACTGAAATTTTACAGTCACTAAACGCATCATGAAACACTAATCATCAGTAATAGAAAGCCAAGAATATGAAGTTTGTGTTGTATTTCTAACCATGTTTAATATTATGGTTTCTCCCTTAGAAATATTGTAAATAATTGTTTTAATTGAATTTTTGAAACATGTCTATCCATCTGTCTCAGTTATGTGGTCACAAATTATAATTGATATTGATGAGAAAAAGGGAATATCTGCTTGTTTATATGAATTCATGAATATGATCAGGTGACTTTAACTGCAATATGTGGATATCCCTGTTAGTGAAGACATAATTGACTTTTAAAAAAGGGAATAGTCTGCCATGCTGGTTGGCTCATATTAATAATTGCCACACTTGAGTCTGAGGCAGGAGTACTGTGTTTCATGACAGTCTGAGATACATAGCTAAAACATTATCTCAAGAAAACCAAATGAATCTTGAACTGAATTCAAATAGAATTGTAGAAAGTTTCTTTTCTAAAATGGCAGAACTTAGAAAAACAACCTCTGAATTTCTTATTTATGTTTGCTTATTAATTCAATATTTTATGCTACCAATGATAAACATCTACAAAAGGACAAAATAATTTGGAAAGGATAAGAGGCTAGACATATTTCTCTATGTGATAAACATGCCAGATCCTATTGCTTGGCCTAAAAATTTTCTCTTTGTTTTGAATGAGATAATTAATTTATATTTTATTAACTATTTGTTGTATATATTGTTTCATACATAATTTTATGCATAACTGTAAATATAATAATGAAGCATTTAAAAAACCAAGGAATCTATGAAATCCAAACTGTTTTCAGCTTTTCAAAGTATGTTCTTTCAGCATATTACTGATCATATAATTACAACTGTTACCTTTTCTAGTGAATATATTTTTTAAAAACATCACTGTTGTGATTTCATAATATTTCATCAAGTGTCATATTTTTCCTGTCGATCATCTTATGCTCTTAACAAATAAACAGTCTCTGAAAGCAGAGAGTGTACAGGCAATTCATCAAGTTATCCAGCCAAGAGGGAAACTATGCACAAAGTAAATAACAATGGCTGATATTTTAAGATAACTTTGTTTATGTCTGCTTATGTTTTTTTTTTTCACCCAAGTTTTAGCCTAAGATTGGTAAGATGGTCCCTCTGCCCCTTTAAACTCAGAAGAGATGCCTGATCCATGGAACTGTCAGTCACTTGGAAAGTCAGTCAAGTAGAGTTCAGTTCTTTCAGGCTTTTGTTTCGTAAAAGCCTGAGTGCTTAGCAGATTTGAAGGTATGCTAATGGGTAAAATATGAGAGTATGAGAAAAAAGCAGGAAAGAAACACAAAAGGAAAAAATTCAACCCAGGTTTAAAAGTTTAAGTATTAAGGAGAAAAGAGTAGGTAGAGGATTCCATAGTCTGAATGGAGATAACTAAAGACTTCAGGAAGTGACAATTATACATGAAAATGTCAGGGACTCATGGGGCCCAAATACACCTACAGACCTTCAGCAAAGCGTCCAGGCTCCACATCTGACTGGTGAACATGTAGAAATTATAAAGAAAGAATGATGAAAGGTCTTCCAATTTCTGCATGAACAGATGATCACTGTCCCTGTATCTGTCCCCTTAGCAGCCTTGGTAACTAGGAAGGCTGGGAGTCATGTCATTTTTGTAATGACTCCACTCACCTGAATAAAGACTCACACCTTACCAATGGCTGATGTTACTGCTTTTGTAGCTTGTAGGATGACAAGTTCAGGATATAAATTAAACATACTAGAAAGACTCTAAAGTAAAATAAAAGGCTCCATTGCTTGTGATGAACTAACTGATAAATAACTGTCTTGTACCTATTTTTTTTAAAACCTTGCAAGGATCATTTTGTCTTAAGTTCATTGTCATAAATGTAAATATAAATGTGATCCAGCTGTATCTGCTTAAGACCTTCTCAGGACTTAAGAGAAATACGCAAACCTTTGAACCAACTTTTCCTGAAGTCTGTGCTTCAACTTCCAGTTTACTCCCACTGTCCTCTGCCAACCCTACAGGCCTCAGACAACTTGGCCTTCCTGAGGCCATGAAGTGTATGTTGCAAGGAGCACCTTTGCTTATTTCCTATGCAGCAGGACTGCCATATCCTTACCTGTCATAGTCTATGCATCCCATGTGGTTGGACTTCGACCCCAGTCCAAAAAGCCTTGTTTGAAAAAGCTCAGAGAATATTGCGAAAGTCTTCCTCCTTTTTTCTACTTCTCGTGGCATTTATTTCTATATTGCTTCTTATGACCATACTTTGCAAAGAGTAGAGCTAAGTAAATATGTATTCAACATGTTAATGCTTGAAGAAGTTATATAATCCTTGCATTCAATACACATTATCTCCAAGTGGCCCCATCATTTCATTGCTTGTGTGATGTCATGTGGCCTTATTTTGGACAGATATTTTGCCCAACTGAAGCAGATGAAGAATATTTCCTTTGTGTGTTAGTAATTTGCACAATGAAGTGATAGAATATATCCTTAAGAAATATGAAAAGGAAGAAGAAGGGTGGGATAAGTGCTGCATAGAGAAAAAACAGAGTGGGAAGAAGACATGGAGGGAAAGGGGGAGGATGACACGGAAGGAGACTATTATGAACGGTCGAATTTTGTGCTCCTTGATGAATTACTTACATAATCAGGTTTAGACTACAGAATTTTGATTTAGGACAGACCTCTAGCCATTACTTCCCTAAGAAGTCTTATGAATGGCACACAGATGCCGTTAGCATTAGGCAGTGACATGTGAGAAGATGTTTCTTTGCAATAGTACAATGCTGTTTTTCTTTGTAGCTTATTTTAGATGCAGGACACTCCTGTCATAGAAGTGCAGGCAATTAAATATTTTCCTCATGAGCCATTCGCTTCACCAGAAGATTCCAGATTGTTCAATAAACTGCATAGGAAGGAAAAAGCCTTCTGGAAATTCATTTTTCATGATAAATTGGATATCTGGTGACTCCGATTAAATGCACAGTGGAAAATAAACTGCCACAATGTCCCTCGATAGACACTTTATTGTATGAATGTCAGATTCTTTCCAGTAAGTTTGTAAATTGACACTCAAATGTGTAACTACATCATTCTGTGTTAAATGACAGTTTTGTGTATGTGGAAAAGCCTAAACAGCGTTTACAGATTGTAGAGACACTAATATAGAGAGTGAACAACCATGCCTTGGTTAATTTGCAGTTATTTCTCCATTCCCGGCAGACAGCGCAGTGTCTCTCTGCTGTCTAGGAACTCTTTTTTTCACAGTGGCACCAAGAGCATCTCTGCATCCACTTTGGCAAGTCTGAACTATTCTGCGTGCTATTGAGTAACTTCTACCTCACACAGGCATCCTGTGTAGCAGGCCAGGTGGCCTGACTCCCTCAGTAAAGGTGCACTGCTCTCACTGGGTTTGATTTATTTTTAACATGTCTCTGCTGTTGAAAGTCTTCCTGTTTTGTCAGTGAACCTATCGTTCATAGGTGCCATCAGAGACATGGCCCAATATGAAATGGTTTTTCCTTTTGTTAGACTCTAGTGTCAGGTGGAAGACACAAAGCTTGAAGCAGCTGTTTAGCAAGTACGGTACTGACCAGTAATCCAGTAATTTCAAATATTCCCCTTTGTTCATCTCATTAAACATGGAAACAGGCTTCCACCCTAGACTAACACAGCTCTTCTCAGTCGCCTTTCCATCGCAGAGCACCAGCTATCATTCTGGAACACTAACTCCATCTCAGTGACTGTGCTAAGCACACACAGAATGTCTTTACATCTTAGAGACATCGCTCTACATGTGGATCTTCACATTTTACTTTGATTTAGAATTTCCTGAGTTCCCAGAGAGATCCACCAAATTGCCTGTTAGCCTCTCATAGACAACCTTTCTCTAGCTAACCATGTGCTCCTTCCTAAATGACTGCATTGGCATTGAAGACTGCCAGAGTAAAGGCTGCAGATGAAGCCCAATGCCAGAGTTTCCTCAGTGTGTGCAGAGGCCCTAGATTTGACCCCAACATAGAACATCAATAAGCTCAGGGTTCCCTCCAGTCTCCTTCCACACCTATCTCAGCAACTAATTTCAAAGCTTTATCAACTTAACTTCCAGCTACTTCTCAGTTCTGTGATGCTCTCCTTTTTTATCATTACTGCCTCGTATTGGATCCTCACAATCATTAAGAGTATAGGATAAACATGCTAAATTCTACAGACCTAAAGAAGCTAAACAACAAGGAGGACCCCTGTGAGGATTCTTAATTCTCATTCAGAAGGTAAAAAAACAGGACAGAAACTAGAAGCAGTGGAAGAGAGGAAACAGGACTGGAGTTTACCAGTAATGTCCTCTAAAAGACTCCAACCGCCAGGGGATCAAAACAGATGTAGAGACTTACAGCCAAAATTTGGACAGAGCACATGGAGTCTTATGGAAGAAGGGGAATATAAAAGGATCCAGAGGGGACAGGAGCCACCCAAGGAGATCCAACTAGGCTAAAAAAAAAAATAAATAAAAAAAAATGAGGGCCCAGGTGGGACTGCAGAGACTGATACTTCAAAAAAGGACCTAGATCCCCTGATTAGATGTAGACCATAGACTGCTCCATCTTCATGTGGGACTCCTAGTAAGGGGAGAAGAGAAAGTCTCTGACATGAACTCTGTTGCCTGCTCCTTGATCACTTTTCCCTGGTGGGGCGACCTACACAGCCCACAGAAGAAGAGGATCCAGGCAGTTCTGATGGGACCTGATGGGCTAGAAGGAGGACTGAGAAGAGCTGTGTTAGTCTAGGGTGGAAGCCTGTTTCCATGTTTAATGAGATGAACAAAGGGGAATATTTGAAATTACTGGATTACTGGTCAGTAGGTCAGTACCGTACTTGCTAAACAGCTGCTTCAAGCTTTGTGTCTTCCAACTGACACCAGAGTCTAACAAAAGGAAAACCATTTCATATTGGACTAGGGTCAAGGGATAGGAGAGAAAGAGGGAGAGAAGATGAGACCAGGAAGAGATGAGGGAGGGGGCTACAACTGGGATACAAAGTAAATAAATTGTAAATAATAATAGTAACAATAAAGGGGAAAAAGATCCTAATACTCTACCACACAGCTTGTTGGCTTTTAGTTACCTTTTTACCACCTATTTTTTTTCTGTACTTCTGCCAGATTTCTAAAGCACAATATGACATAATATGTCATTGTCCTGACTAATGGGGTTCTATGACTTTTAAACTCGAAACTCCTTTTATAGTTTAATATTTTCAGGAACCGATCACTTCTCTGACTCTGAATCTCTGAACTACCTACAAAGTTAAAAAACACCCTTTTTATTAACTCACTAACAGTCATTTCTGGACATCTTTGTTGATATGATCATTTTTTATTGCATCTCATTTTAGACCTTAGTGAACTAGTAAGAGGAAATAACAACATAGGGTGTTTCATATGAGGCAGAATTTGATGAGGTTTTAGAGTATGTCTGCCACTAGACACTAATAAATTCACTGGAATTTAATGATATTTCTGTGTGGGTACGGGGGCTGTGCGTGGAAACTTATAGGAATGTAAAAGCTTTTATTACCTAATGAACAGAGACAGGGATAGGCAAACATTGAACTATCTGAAAAATAACAACTCTTACTAAGTTGCTGAACTTTGTTATTAAAACTTGCTTTATTATTTTTGAATAATTTTGGTCCACACATTCCTTCAGTTCTTATTACACTGCTTCAGCTGATCATCATGGCTGCCTTTCAAGAGAACACTCTCTTTCCTTAAAACAGAACCGGAAGGCAATATGCCCAGACAGTAGCAGTTGTTTGCAAATGGATGTGCTAATAAGTCTCTTAGCAAGAGCTTGTAAATGACTACTGTGATGAGGATGGTCCATCAGATAAATGTTTACTTTTATGGTCCTTATCTGATTGACTTTGACAGACAAGTAGACTAAGAACTTTAATGTCAAGGGCTTAAGTCTTCATAATTCTGTCACACGTATAAACAATTTCATATTGAATATGATAAAAATTAAATATCACTTCTTAGAGGAATGAGGAGATGTTAAATCATTTAAAAATTCAGATATATTTGATTCATTTATGTTTGGTATTCCAGTATGCACTTTGATATATTTAATACATCTCTTATAACTGTGAACTTTAAAACAAAGTGCTAAATAATAAAACAATGAAAGTGTGACATAACAGTTCAATTTATTTTGAATCCATTTTAATGTTAACAGAATGATATTTGTATATCTTAATATAGAATTGCTTCAATTTTCCCTTGCTTGTACAGTGGTGATTCAATTTCAGATTAATTCAGATTGCTTTGGTAATACAGTTATTGTCTGCTGAATGAATCCATCATGACAACAATGCTGTCCGTTTATACTGGAATGTTTCTGTTTTCTAAGATCGAAATCTTGATATTGGGTTGGAATTTGCTAAAGAATTATACCATTGCTTTATAACTAATTCATCTAAGAAAAGACTAATCATTAATATTGATTTTAGTTTTATCCAAAAATATAAATGAAGGTAAGCATATATTGGTGACATAAAAATTCTTTATATACTTTCTGAAAATGGCCTTAAAGAGAAGATTAAAAAGTTATATGTAATGAAGTATTTTAATTTTTCAGTTGGCCCTATAGTTTTATAGTAAAAAGCACATGGCATTCACCCAGCCTGAGCACAGCCCTCTTTTTAAAGACCTGACTATTCATGGACTGTTAAATTATCCTGTGCTACAAAGTGTTCTTGGTGTAGTGTCAGGCTACTTGATCTATTTTTCACTTCCTTCAATTTGTTGTCTCTCATTAGTTAAGACATAGTTTAAAACCCAGAGTGAAAAGGTAAGAAATCAGCACTACATGTTAACACAAATAGATAAACCTTGATGCACAGCAGAACTAGAAATTGCTCTTAAACAGCTGCAAGAAAATGGGAATTTTTAAATTCATGGTATTTTCATTTTTATAGCCATTGTAAGTAAAAGTATAAACATTGAAGTATCTACCCATATGCATATGTCTCTCTCTATATAATATAATTAATATAATATAATTAATATAATATAATTAATATAATATAATATATATGTAGGGGAATTACATAGGGATTAACTATAACTTTTCAAAATCACAAAGCTACACCCAAGTGTCAGGTAGTTTAAAAGACAGCTGTTCTTCAACTTTTCTAACCATTATAATTAATTTTACTAGAAATTGAATAAATGGCCCTCAATACAAATCATACTGTTAAAATAGTTTCAATCTGTAAAACACACATGCACATATATGTACACACAGATGATATCTTTTTTTAAGGAGGACGCTGTATTTAGCAGTGAAGCACAGTTTTGTGTCCCAGAAACCAATTAGTAAAATACCACCAAATTACAAGTGAATATTCTCTTCTAAAGGAATATAATGAGGAAAAGCAAAAGATAAAAATTAAAAATAAAAGAGTAAAATTAAAACAACATTAATATATTAAGACTTGTATATTTGTTTTGTGTCTAAGTCCCTTGTACAAGTTACAAATACATTTTTACAATTCTAGAATACTAACTTTATTTTACATACTTAAATCACTTTAAAATCATAAAGAACACAACTATATGATAAAAACTTTACTGTAAGTCAGTAGTTAAAACAACCATTTACATATGAGAATTTGTAAATAAAGTATTGTGATAAAGAGAATGATACTGATAATCATGTCTCAAATACACGCTTTTGCTGAAAGATCTGATTTAAGTCATGCATATAATTCCAAAAAAGAAAAAAGACACATTCCAACATCACTTAATTGACAATAAGAGTAAAACCTGGAGAAGTGATGCTCTCTGCAGAGTCATTTGGAATACAGTGATATGGAGGATGGAACCGTAATGTATGGAATTTGGAAGATACAACATAGTCCTTTATATCAAACTTTTCTTCCTTTCAAACTTATATCCTGTGGCATGTGAAATATATCCAGCTCACAAAACAGTCCCAACCCTTAGCCCATGCCAGTACCCATCACATGACAAAAGTCTTATTTGCTCGTCAAACATGGCAGATATAATGAACTAGAAAGTAAAATTCATCTGGAGGGAAAAACTCCTGTTGAGCTGTGAACCTGAAGTCATACATACCATATTTCCCCACAGGCAATGTTGCTGCAGGCACATGGTTAATGATATTGTTTCATGCTGGAGAAACTGGAGATAAAGAAGTTTTAACTGACCCCAGGCAACTCTATAACCCAGCAAGGAATAAGGTACAAGACAAATGTCTTCGGTTTTACGCTCTGCACTCCAGTCCTGCCAGGGCTGCGCCCCACATGCAGTTTCACTGATGCAGTACTTTCATGAGGCTCAAATGGTCCTCCTTTTTCTTGAGACCCCATGTGATTCATGTTCTCTGAAGACAAGATGGTACTGTCCTGTGGGACTGTGGCAGAGACAACCTAGTTTCTCAGGGCTGTAAGATTAGGTCCCATTGCAGCAACAGTAGAGTTTCTGACCTATAATCTCAGTTGGAACCTTATCTTTGCTTCCTTAGAGGAAAAGTTCTGTGTACAGTCATATGGCTAGACAGCTCTGCTATTCCAGAAGTTTGAAATCTTCAATTTTCTGTCCCATTTGCTGTCCCATTTAGTTAATTTTAGTGGAATTTCTGCTTCTAATCCATTTGTCTTGTTTTTTTTTTGTTTGTTTGTTTGTTTGTTTTTTTTGTTTTTTTTTTTTTTTGGAAATGGATGATTTCATCCATGGCCAATCTGTTTAAGGTAAGATTGTGTAATCTGTAATCCCTAATCCCTCATGTTCCTTACAGAACAAACTTTCTTTTTTTTCCTTTACTTTCTTTAAAATATTTTCTTAATTACACTTTATTCATTTTGTATCCCCCCATAAGCCCCTCCCTCCTCCCCTCCCGATCCCACCTTCCCTCCCCTTTCTGCATGCATGCCCCTCCCCAAGTCCACTGATAGGGGAGGTTCTCCTCTCCTTTCTGATCTTAGTATATCAGTTCTCATCAAAAGTGGCTGCATTGTCATCTTCTGTGGTCTGGTAAGGCTGCTCCCCCTCAGGGGGAGGTGATCAAAGAGCAGGCCAATCAGATTACGTCAGAGGCAGTCCATCTTCTCATTACTATGTAACCCACTTGGACACTGAACTGCCATGGGTTACATCTGTGCAGGGGTTCTAGGTTATCTCCATGAATAGTCCTTGGTTAGAGTATGAGTCTCTGGGAAGTTCCCTGTGTTCAAATTTTCTTGTTCTGTTGCTCTCCTTTTGGAGACCCTATCCTCTCCAGCTCTTACTATTTCCGACGTCTTACATAAAATTCCATTCACTCTGCCCAACAGTTGGCCATAAGTCTCAGCATCTGCTTTGATAGTCTGCAGGGCAGAGGCTTTCAGAGGCCCTCTGTGGTAGGTTCCTAGTTTTGTTTCCTGTTTTCTTCTTCTGGCTTTCAGAAGCCCTCTGTAGAAAGTTCCTAGGTTGTTTCCTGTTTTCTTCTTCTGATGTCCATCCTCTTTGCCTTTCAGGATGGGGATTGACCGTTTTAGTTAGGGTCCTCTCTCTTGCGTAGTTTCTTTAGATGCACAGATTTTAGTGGGTTTATCCTATGTTGTATGTCTATATGAGGGAGTATATACCGTGTGTGTCTTTTTGCTTCTGGGACAACTCACTCAGGATGATCCTTTCCAGGTCCCACCATCTACCTGCAAATTTCATGATTTCCTTATTTTTCATTGCTGAGTAATATTCCATTGTATAGATGTACCACAATTTCTGCATCCATTCTTCAGTTGAGGGGCATCTGGGTTGTTTCCAGCTTCTGGCTATTACAAATGAAGCTGCTACAAACATGGTTGAGCAAATGTCCTTTTTGTGTACTTGAGCCTCTTTTGGGTATACGCCTAGGAGTGGTATGGCTGGATCTTGGGGAAGCGCTATTCCTAGTTGTCTGAGAAAGCGCCAGATTGATTTCCAGAGTGGTTGTACAAGTTTACACTCCCACCAGCAGTGGAGAAGGGTTCCCCTTTCTCCACAACCTCTCCAGCATGTGTTGTCACTTGAGTTTTTCATCTTGGCCATTCTGATGGGTGTAAGGTGAAATCTCAGGGTTGTTTTGATTTGCATTTCCCTAATGGCTAATAAGGTTGAGCATTTCTTTAAGTGCTGCTTTGCCACTCAATATTCCTCTACAGAGAATTCTCTGTTTAGCTCTGTTCCCCATTTTTTAAGTGGATGACTTGGTTTGCTGCTTTTCAGCTTCTTTAGTTCTTTATATATACTGGATATGAGTCCTCTGTCAGATAAAGGGTTGGTGATAATTCTTTCCCAGTCTGTAGGCAGTCTCTTTGTTTTGATGACGGTGTCCTTTGCTTTGTAGAAGCTTTGCAGTTTCATGAGGTCCCATTTATTGATTGTTGCTCTTAAAGGCTGTGCTGTTGGTGTTCTGTTCAGGAAGTTTTTTCCTGTACCAATGAGTTCTAGGGTATTTCCCACTTTTTTTCTAGCCGATTTAATGTGTCTGTTTTTATGTTGAGGTCTTTGATCTACTTGGATGTCAGTTTTGTGCAGGGTGATAAGTATGGATCTATTTTTATTTTTCTACATGTAGACATCCGGTTGGACCAGCAACATTTGTTGAAGATGCTATCTTTTTTCCATTGTATGGTTTTGGCATCTTTGTCAAAGAACAGGTGTCCATAAGTGTGTGGGTTTATTTCTGGTTCCTCTGTTCGGTTCCATTGATCCACCATTCTGTTTCTATGCCAGTACCATGCAGTTTTTAAAACTGTTGCTGTATGAAAGGGGGACATAACTACAGACACTGAGGAAATCCAAACAATAATTAGGACTTACTTCAAAAGTCTATATGCAACAAAATTTGAAAATTTAAATGAAATGGACAATTTTCTTGATTGATTCCACTTACCAAAGCTAAATCAGGACCAGATAAATCAATTAAATAGTCCTATATCCCCCAAGGAAATAGAAGCAGTCATCGAAAGTCTCCCATCCAAAAAAAGCCCAGGACCTGATGGTTTCAGTGCAGAATTCTACCAGACATTCAAAAAAGAGCAAACTCCAGTTCTCTTCAAACTATTCCACAAAATAGAAACAGAAGGAACATTACCAAACTCATTCTATGAAGCCACAGTCACACTGGTACTTAAACCTCACAAAGACCCAACACAAAAAGAGAACTTCAGGCCAATCTCCCTTATGAACATTGATGCAAAAATACTCAACAAAATACTCGCAAACAGAATACAAGAACACATCAAAGATATCATCCACCATGACCAAGTAGGCTTCATCCGAGGTATGCAGGGGTGGTTCAACATAAGGAAATCCATCAATGTGATCCACCATATTAACAAACTGAAAGAAAAAAAAACCACATGATAATCTCTCTAGATGCTGAAAAAGCATTTGACAAAATCCAACATCCATTCATGTTTAAAGTCTTGGAGAGATCAGGGATACAAGGCACATATCTAAACATAGTAAAGGCGATATACAGCAAACCTATAGCCAACATCAAACTGAACGGAGAGAAACTTAAAGCAATCCCACTGAAATCATGGACAAGACAAGTCTGCCTGCTCTCTCCATATCTCTTCAACATATTGCTGGAAGTCCTTGCTAGAGCAATAAGACAGTTGAAGCAGATCAAGGGGATACAAATTGGAAAGGAAGAAGTCAAATTATCACTATTTGCAGCTACAGCTGATAAACACCTTCAGCAAAGTTTCCAGATACAAAATTAACTCAAAAAAATCAGTAGCCCTCCTGTATACAAAAGACAAAAGGGCTGAGAAAGAAAGTAGGGAAACAACACCCTCCACAGTAGCCACAAATAACATAAGGTACCTGGGAGCAACCCTAACCAAGGAAGTCAAAGACTTGTATGAAAAAAAATTTCATATAAGTCTCTGAAGAAAGAATTAGAAGAAGATATCAGAAGATGGAAAGATCTCCCATGCTCATGGCTTGGCAGGATTAACATAGTAAAAATGGCCATCTTACCAAAAGCAATCTACAGATTCAATGCAATTCCTATCAAATTACCAATACAATTCTTTACAGACCTGGAAAGAAAAATTCTCAACTTCATAGGGAATAACAAGAATCCCAGAATTGCTAAAACAATCATCTACAATAAAAGATCTTCTGGAGGTATCTCCATCCCTGATCTTAAGTTGTACTATAGAGCAACAGAACAAACTTTCTTATCTTTTGCAATATGTGTAGGTTGAGAAATTTCCAAATCATTAATTTCTGACCTTCTTCAGTAAATGATTCCTTTTTCATTTCATTCTTCTTATATTTTATTTTATGTATCCTATACTAAAAAGTACCATACACATTACAGATTAAATCTCAAAGTTTAAATTTTGCATGCTGGAGCAAGGAGTGTCCACTGCTCTCTTGCAAAGGACTTGAGTTCAGTTCCCAGTACCCATGTAAGCTTACTTACAGCTGTCCTTAATTCTAGTTCCAAGGAATCTAATATTCTTTCCTGCTTTATCTGCTGCTGCTGCTCTCATGTGCACAAATGAACATTCATACATATACATAGGATTAAAAGAAAAAACTGAAATCTTTAAAAAATTTTCAATGACTGTGCCTATGTGCCTTTTAAGCAAATGACAAAACGTTCCCATCTGGTATTATTTTCTGCATTAATTTTTATAAAATCAGCCTACAGACTATCTATTCCATTGCTAGGTTCCTGGGACTAAGCATAATGCACAAATAATGGCACAAAATATTGAGAAAGAGAACTTTATGAACTGCAGTCAGAAGGCTACCGAAGAGACTCAGAACATCCACTCTCTTACAGTGGCTCCTGAGTCAAGGTCCTACTGTGTTATCCAACCTTGAGGTTTGTATGATTGCTCCCAAATTGCCTTCTCCTCACTTCTGCCTCTAGTTTTAAAGCTTCCATTTTCTGCAGACAATAGATGACTTGTTTCTACTTATTCTTTGTTTTTTTTTCACAGCCTTCAGCTGCCATAGATTTGCACAATAATGTGGGTTCAAAGACTCCTCAAGATCCATCCTCTTCCTGTGAAGACTTCTACTTAAAGAAACATATAAATTGCTCTTCTTGAAAACACAGAGACGATGCAATCAATCCTTTAGCTGTGCTTGCACAGGGTTGCCAGTAAATTAATAAGAGTTTCTGATTTTCCCTCTGTCTTGAGTCTCAGCTAGATTCACACCCACATCCTCCCAGGAGCCTACCCTTTTGCAAGCCTTCAGCTTGTCAAAGAGATATTCCCCCCTAAGTTTCCCTTCTTGTTCCCATCCCTCACACCTCCCACCCCTTTTTACCCACATCTGATCCCTACACTTGTCTCCCTCCCCATTCCATCTTCTGCCCAGTTCCCTCTATTCATCCACTTCTTCTGTCTATTCTCTTTCCCCTTCTGAGTGACACTCCAGCACTCTCCCTTGAGCCCCCTTGTTACTTAGCTTCTTTGGCTTTGTGGATTATAGTATGATTATCCTGTATATAGGTCTAATCTTTGCTTATGCGTGAGTACATACCATGTGCACCTTTCTGGGTCTGGGATACCTCACTTAGAATGATCTTTTCTAGTTCCATCCATTTGCCTGCAAATTTCATGATTTCTTTGTTTTTAATAGCTGAGTAGTATTCCATTGTGTAAATACACCACAATTTCTGTAACCATTCTTTGGTGGAGAAACATCTAGGTTGTTTCCAATTTCTCGCTATTATGAATGAAGCCAATACAAACAAAGCTGAGCAAATGACCTTGTTGTGCAGTGGAGCACATTTTGGGAATATGTCCAGGAGCAGTATTGCTGGGTCTTGAACTAGAACTATTCCCATTTTTTTTCAAAAGCACCAGATAGATTTCCACCTTCTAGCCAGGCAGGACCAGTGGAAGGAGGGGAACAACAACCCCCTGACAAAACCTTTGACTCAAAAATTACCCTGTCTATAAGAAGTGCAGGTTAAAAAAGGAACAAAGATTAAAGGATGTCCAAGCAATAATTGTCTTAACTTGAGTCCCACCCCACCTTAGAGAGCCAGACCCTGACCCTATAAATGCTGGCAGACAGGAGATTAACTTGACTCTCTGGGAGGCTCCAGCCATCAGTGGATTGAGACAGATGCTGGGACTTGCAGCCAAGCATTGGGCAGAATACCAAGGGTCCTGTGGAAGTATTGGGGAAAAGATAGAAGGACCTGGAGGAGACAGAAACATCACAAGAAGACCAACAGGGACAACTAATTCAGTCCAATGAGTGCTTTCAGAGACTGAGATCTAAGGTAAGGAGTATACATGCTTTTGATATAGGCCCCCTTCCCCTGGTGGGAAGCTTGGTATTCATATGCAGCAGGTATGTATGTATGTTTGTGTTGGGGGTGGGAAGGGAAGGGTATGTGACCTGTTTTTAACATGGACTCTCTTGACTGCATTTAGATCACTTCCCCCTGGCAGTGCTGCCTTGCCTGTCCTCAGCAGATGAGGATAGGTTCAGTCCTGATGTGACTTGATATGCTGGGGAGGGTTGATATTGGGAGAGGTGGGCTCCCCATTTCTAGGGGGAAAGTGAGAAGAGGTGGAGGGAGGTGGGGAAGGAGGGATGTGTAGGAGAAGAAGGAAGAATTAAAAAAATAAGAAAACAAAAATAAAAACAAAAACAGCAAAAAAACTGTTTCTGATTTCACTTTGCCTATACCAAATATATATGTATTGAAAGGCAAGGTTCTACCTTACCCCTTTCTCTGTCTCCAAAGAGAAAATCAATACCTGTGATGCCAAAGGTAGTTAATACATGGTCACTGACTTAAGAATGAATGCATTCTTGTTCAAAAGTCCTGAATTCCCAGTGGCCCAAATGGTTTTCTTTGGAACTCAATTCATTCCAAAATTCAGGAGAAAGGAATCAACATTTTTCCTGCATGAATTAATATTTTTGTTTTAGTGGGACCTAGAGCTGTGTTTATTTATATATGTTTAATTTATCAATAATTGTAAAAGTAATTTGCACCTTAGCTCTGAGATCAGTATGATTATTTTTTTATAAAATAGTGTAACATACTTTATACTTTCTTATTACCTTTTCTCCCTCTCCGTAGTCAGTACTCTGCCTCTACATCAGTGGTGCTCAGCCTTGTTAATACTGCTGCCTTTTAAAACAGCTCCTCCTGTCCTAATGACTCTCAACCCTAAAAATATTTTGTTGCTACTTCATAACTGTAATTTTGCTACTGTTATGAATCGTAATGTAAATATTTGACACATAGGGTATTTGATATGTGACCCCTGTGAAAGGGTTCTTCAATGCCCGAAATGGTTGTGACCTGCAGGTTGAGAGCTATTGCTTTAGGAAATGACTAATGATCGCAGCTACTGGTCTCACGTGTGATTGGGAAAAGAAAGGCTAGCTGCTCCCCCATTCAGTGTCTTCCCCTTTTTCTGAGCACATTGGGAGTATGTTTTCCCTGTCTTCACTACATCTCTGTCATTTGAGTCAGCCAATGGCATCTGAGCCATAGTGTGGAAACTAACATCTAAGACTCGCCCATGGAAAAACTGACTTGTTCTTCTTGTGCCTTCTTTCCCACCTACCAGCCCAACTGAACTAAACAAGATATTCTTGTAATGCATACATTTATCATATACCTTTATATTTTAAATGTATTTGTGCTATATATATAAAAGATAAAATATAAAATTGCACATAGCCAAGTATACTATGTTATTTTATAGAATCTAATATTTAATCTCATTAAACATAACATTCTCAGGTATTTATCATTATTAATGGAATACACTGAAAATAAAGTGGTTCATATAAGCTTGCCCTATTGTACAATAGCCACAGAATTTTTTCCTATACAACTGCAACTCCCTACCAATTGATAACTCTTAATGTTACTCTCTTGTTTTTTAAACCATAATTTAAAAGCACTTAGTTATAAAAGGTTACAGGATTAGCTTCTAAAATATCCTGAAATGAGAGTAGTTCAAGTTCCAGGTGCCTCATTTTCAAAACTATTAACAAATAATTAATATCCACCCTTGATATATTATACATATCACAGTTGCATTATTTTGTGGAATATGTGAAGACAAATAATAAAACTTTTGTGGGTAATCAAATAAAAAAAAACAGTTACTGAAACATTATGCATGAATATGCAAGAAATGAGAGTTGGGATGGTAGGCTTGTGAGACACTAGCTGTTGCCTCCTACAACCGTTAAGTTTGGCTGACAAGTCCTCCATTTCTGCAGATTGCCCATTTAACAGGCAGCTTTCACACAGCCTGCACTCCTGCTGTTTGCAGAAATTCACTTTGAATATATGATGCCAATTATAGGGAATGAGCACATCAAGATTTTGACAGGTGTCTAGAAGGTGGTAATATTAATTTTACTTATGCATTTTCTGTTTTAAATACTCTGAGAAGGAAAAAATAACTGTTGTCTAATGAAGCTTAAAAAGGAATTTACATGTTTACCTCCATACAAAATCACTATGGCATTTTTTTTTATACATCCCTCAAGAGACAGAAAAAAATCCAGCTGAAAGGACATAAACTAATAAACTAAAGGAGTTTACACACTGATGAAATACCTTGGGAAGTCTTAGAAGAAGTCAACAGCTGAATAATGATTGGAAAAGAGAAAGAATGGGCAAGTACAAGAAAAAGATGAGAAAACTGACTTAGCTTTAACTCATGGGCCTGCAGAGCATTTAATAGCACATAGGTATACATATTTAATATGTGGTAATTCAAATTTTTGTTGTTCTTTAAAATGGAGGATTATATCATCTAATATTACATAATTAGTTATCTTTACAACTAGAAATGCTTATTCATGAAACAAAAATATTAATCAGTTGTTCTCAGCAAAGATCTAGAATTCATGGTTTTTTGTTTCTATCTTTTTAAATTTATTTATTTTTTTATTAATTACAGTTTATTTACATTGTATCCCAGCTGTAGCCCCCTCCCTAGTCCCATCTCAATCCCACCCTCTCTTCCGCATCTCCTCCCATGTCTCTTTCCAAGTCCACATATACAGGAGGTCTGCCTCCCCTTTCTCTGACCCTAGCCCATCAGGTCTCATCAGGAGTGGGTGCATTGTCTTCCTCTGTGGCCTGGTGAGGCTTCCCTCCCCTCAGAGGAAGGTGATCAAAGAGCCAGCCACTGAGTTCATGTCAGAGACAGTCCCTGTTCCCATTACTAGGGCACCTCTTAGAGACTGAGCTACCATGAGCTATATTTGTGCAGAGGTTCTAGGTTATCTCCATACATGGTCCTTAGCTGGAGTATTAATCTCACAAAAGACCCCTGGGCAAAGGTTTTTTTTTTGTTGTTGTTGTTGTTCTGTTGCTCTCTTTGTGGGGCTCCAGTCCCTTCAAGATCTTTCTATCTCCCTTTTCTTTCATAAGATTCCCTACACACTTCAGTGGCTGGCTCATCAATCACCTCCTCCTGAGGTAGGTATGTGGGGGGAGTAGCCTTACCAGGAAGGAAGACAATGTAGCCAGTCCTAATGAAGCCTGATGGGAGAGGGTCAGATGGAAGAGGAGGAGGACCTCCCCTATCAGTGAACTGGGGACACGGAATGGGAGAAGAATAAGGAGGGAGGGCAGGATTGGAAGGGGAAGAAAAATGGGTCTACAGGTGGGATACAAAGTGAACAGAATATAATAAATAAAAAAAAAAAATAAAAAGAAATATCAAGCTCAGTGGTTAGAAAGAATGTGTAGAGACCCAGACATTTTTCTTTTCATAAAATTTCTTTCAGGGTAGTCTTGCACAGCAGATGAATAGGTCCACTCTACTTGATGCCTTTTAAACTCCAATGTAGCAGATGATGGTGAATTCAGTGTTTAGGAGCATAAACAAAACAAATAGAGGCCAATTGTTCCCATATGTGCTTGTTCTGGCTGCCATGAAACAAGACTCTTCATGGCTATAAAACTGAATTATCCTAGGATTAACAAGCAGCTGTAGCAGACACACACTCTCCTGGTGCCAAGATTTAGGCCAAGCCTCATCATGTGCTACCTTCAAAAGCTGAGCCAATAAGTTCTACTGATAAACTGTATTGGCCTGTAGAATGGGGGTAGCTGGTGGGAAGATTTGGCACATTATTACATATGTGAAAGCACCTGCTCACTAGAAGAAATTCAGTTAACATTAGCATGATCAGAACTGCTGTTGTCATGAACTGGGTCTGCAGTTTTAAAGTTGCTTTATCAAGGCTTCACATGCATCCGGATAAAATGTAATTATTCAAGTGAATTGAGTTAAAACTTATTTGTTTCTTAGGTATATGTTATAATGCTTACTCAACAAAGTTCTTCAGTTCCAACTCTGACAGTAAAACTCCTAAATTTGTTGATGAAACTTAAAGCTTCAAGGTAGAAAACCAACAGGTCCCAGTTAGTGGAGTATACAAAAAAGTTCTTTAGTTTGATTGGCAGTGTTTAAAATGTAGATTACTGAAATTAGGCTATTGTACTTAAGTGATCATCAAGAGCACCATCTCCTTCCTGGGAATATATAACAAGCTTCTCCTAACCTCTAAACACTTTAAACTTGAGAAACATTTTCCTAGAGATGCATATACAACACACAGATGCTATGAGCAAATCTAAGGTAAAACCTATTGTTCTTAGCCCGGTACATTTGGAAATGATTATTTTCTTAGTTAATTTTTCTCTGTCAAAATGAGGCTCCCTTTTACTTCTCTCTCACAACTTTTCTGAGTCACGTCAAACTTTCATCCTGATTGTGAAATAGTCCAATAAGTTCTTTATAGGATATGTCGCTGATTCACTTTTTATCAAGTATATGAGTATATCTTGAAGGGCAGCTGCCATTTTAGAACATTAGCAGGGCTTCAAGAAATGGGTGACTTGTAGGCTGTGTAACCTTGCAATGTAAGCAATGTGACTCTTTTATTTTTAATTTTTTATTTATTTATTACAATTTATTCACTGTGAATCTCCCTCTCCCATCCCTTCCCAATCCTGCTCTCCTTCCCTCTTCTTCTCCTATGTCCCTTCCCCAGTCCACTGATAGGGGAGGTCCTCCTCCCCTTACATCTGACATAAGCCTATTAGGTTTTATCAGAACTGTCTGTATTGTCTTCTTCTGTAGCCTGGTAAGGCTGTGCCCCCCTCTCAGGGGGAGGTGATCAAAAAACAGCCACTGAGTTGATGTCAGAGACAGGCCCTTTTCCCCTTACTAAAGAGCCCATTTGGAGACTGAAATGTCATGAACTACGTCTGTGTAGGTTTTATAGTTATCTCCATCAACAGTCCTTAGTTGGAGTATCAGTCAATCTCAGAAAAGACCCCTGGGTCATGATTTTTTTTGATCTGTTGCTATCGTTGTGGAACTTCAGTCCACTCCATTTCTTTCTATTTCCCCCTTCTTTCATAAGAAAGACTCTACCCAGCAGAGTATCAAAGCAGATGCTGAGAATTATAGCCAAACTTTGGGCAGAGTACAATGTGACTATTATGGTCCTCACTGCATTAAGGGTCTGGCACTGGTGCTAAAATAAGGTAAGCAACTTTATCACTATCTTAGAGTTAAAAGGAAAGGAAACAAACAGTTTTATTACACAGGGCCTTACCATGTAGAATTCTATTCTTATAAAACAACTACTGTTTAACTTAAATCAAAACTAGACATAATAATGGAACCTGAAAATCTTCAGTGAGGAACCTCTATGTAAATTCAATACTCTTGAACTGAAATGTGTCAAAAGTTCTCTGAGTATACTCAAAATGAACACTACTGAAAACAGCATTAGTAAGGACCTAACTTCCCTTCCTATTATGCTCTGAGGAAAGCCTTTCTCTATGAATATTGGAGCTGTGATTTTAATACCTGCAGTACACTCACTGATTTTGTAAATTTTTTTTTTGTCTACAAAAAGGGTAAAAACACATTGGAACCTGGGGAATGATTGAAAGCTTTTCCTCTGGACTTCACAATGAACAATATAGAATGGAAAAATGTAATCTTCAGGTGTGGGAAAATCTCTATTCCCATAGAAATATTGCTGATCATTACTAACAGTGAAGCAAGATTCTGAAGGCATGTCTCTGAACGAGTGCTCAACACACTCCCAAGAGGTCAACTTTGAAGAACTCAAGCTCATCCAACTCACGGAAACTCAGCGGCCTTCTGGTTAGCAATGTTAGATGAATTCACTATGTTAGATGAATTCATCTGAAAAAAATCAGGTAACAGAGGCAGACCAAGCTCATCGAACTTTACGGCTGACTATGAAGAACAAAGGGACGTGTGTTCTCCTGTTTACAGACTAAATGTTGATATTTCAAAGGATCCAGTCAGTAATATGAAATTGCTGGACAATAGCTGGGTAAGTGAAACATGTTGAAGAATAAGTTTGCATAATGTTGATTGGAGAGAATCTTTACTCACAAATACTTGTTTTGTATTTCTTCATCCATGCACCTTCACTGACAAATACAAGGAAGTACTGATTGTATTTTAGTAATGTTTACAGTATAGTGACATTTATGTGACTTCCATATAGAGAGAGTATTTGTAGTATAGTAGGCAGAACGGCAGGTGGTTGGCATATACTATCTCTTACTTTAGTGGAGTCCTTTAGAATCCCCATAGCACATATGTTAGCAAAGGAAATTGGGACATTTTAAGTTACTTTCTCAAGGTCATATACTAGTTACCCATAAAGGCTGGATTAGAACTGCTTCCATTAAACATAATCATCGGTCATTATTATTTGTATAGAAATGGTCTACCAATTTCTCATTCTATACCAAAGAAGAATAAGACTAATATCCCATATATTTTTTCCATATCACTTTTTCACATCATTCAAATGCTGTAATGCATCTATTCAACTGTTTGATGCCTTGCAGAAGTATGTCTTCAAGAATAATGATATATAAATGAAAATCACTTATATTTTCTATTGAGGAGAGCCAAATATGTCTCTTTTCTAAGTAGTGCATTACAACTTAGTGTATTACCTTAAATCTAAAGTTTACCTCCTCACCCATCACAGGGTGAGAGATAACATATCTGTGGGAACTGCAGTAAGTCAACTATAAGAAAGATTGTAGACAAGATTTCAGTTTCTTCAAATGTCTGTTTTTACATCTGTGCTATGGGTGTGATAAAACCTACTGTTGGGGATCTTATGATGACAGTAGCTAATATAAACAATTCACAGAGTTGAAACATATCATTATGTGAGTTCTCTGAAATGCCACAGGCCTCTTGAGGACAATGCAAAATGCTAAACAGATTTAAAAATCTTAAACGTATAAACTTAGTTACAGTCATCATTTTATTTTATTATCAACGCATAATGATAAAGCCATCACATATATTACACACAAAGACATACACAAAGTGTATGCTTGTCATTATATTTTCCAAGCACCAACTTATAAGAATTGTTTCTTCTTACCACAACGGGAAGCACTTTCAATAGTGATTCTTCAACTTCATTTGGATACCTCACGTATAAGGATTCTACATCTTGAAACCATCCTCAGTAGATTTCCTAAATAAAATGAAACAAAAAAACTTGGGAAAATGGGAAAAAACAACCTCAACTTTGCCCAACAGTATCTATCTGGCTGCTTTTGCTTAAATTCTGAATAAGTGTGTATTTTCAGGCTATAATTTCATAAGTCAAATTAATGTATCAATTCCCAATGACACTATTTCGTGCATTTTCTCATAAATGATTTCATTATATGGGCTTTTGTAAATCAATATGTATTATTTTATAAGCCTTAAGAAAATAATTAGAATATAAGATGATTTTCACATCAAAACATCATTAAATTTTGTTTGAAACAAAATATATTAAATGCCAGTAATAGCATCCACAATAAAGATATATTATTAGAGAGACCAAATTATACTTTAATATATCATCATCTTCTTTTTCCCCACCCCATGTTAGGGAGTTCACTCACAGAAACACTTGCTCAACCATGTTCATTGATGCTCTAGTCATAATAGCCAGAAATTGGAAACTACTTGGATGTCACTCAGTAGAAGAATGTGGTACATTTTTTTACATGTATTAATCAGCAATTTTAAAAATGAAATTTCCTCTAAATTTCTGGAACTAGAAAAAAATCATCCTGAGTCATCTCATATCCCAAAGGATAAATATGATATTGATTCACATATATGAAGATATTAGCTCTTAATGATAACCATGATAAAATCTGTAGTGCCACAGAGGTTAGACAGAATAAGGGATTAGAAGACAGATATATCTCATCTGGAGAAAAATATAGAGTAGATACTTATGGATGGATCCAGTACAAGACTGGTTGGGGAAGACCAAGTTGCTAGGTAGAGCAGACAGAGGGATGAGAGACAGAATATTGGGGAAGGGGGCTAAAACTGGGGGGTTGTATAGAAACCTAATACAAAAGAAGCTTCCTAATACAGATACATATACAAAGTTCATCTAAATGAAATACCCAAATAATGGAGGAAAAAGCTGTAATTAACTGCTTATTTCATGCAACAGAAGCTTTCAGTACCTGAATTGGATTATACATAATTGAGTGTTGGCCAAATGGGTCTCAAAGTAACCCCCAAACAGCCAAGGTGTTGCCTAGGCTATAGATTGTTCATCAGAAACTGACATGAAGACCCCATTGCTAAAGATGACATCTACAGAACTCATTGACCAAGAAATCAACATGGTACATCTATAGAGCATTTACCTCTATGTGCTAGTGTTTTTGGTACAGGAAGGTACTCTATAAGGTGCCAGAGGAGAAATGTAAATACCACCCCAAATATAAACTCTTTAACGTTCAATAGTATCTTGTCTGAAAGACATGGTGTCACAAACCTTGTAGGAATAATCAACCAATATCTTATTTGCCTGAAGGCCCATCATTAAGATGGAAACCATACCCAACACTGTTTGAGTGACCAATATTCTAATAGTAAAGAGCCCAGAGACCTACTATAAAAATCAATCTACTTTTTAAAATATAAAGCCAAAGAAGCAAAAAAAAAAATGTATCAATAAAATGACTCGTAAAAACATACCACTGTACTCATATATCCGTGCCTTGCTCAGCCATTATTAGTGAAGCTACTCCTGTAGC
Organism: Rhombomys opimus; assembly: GCA_010120015.1. Classification (NCBI taxonomy): domain Eukaryota; kingdom Metazoa; phylum Chordata; class Mammalia; order Rodentia; family Muridae; genus Rhombomys; species Rhombomys opimus. The sequence continues at coordinate 213,264 of REGO01000760.1, forward strand.
AGATGGGAACAAATACAGAGACCCATTGCAGAGAATGTAAGACATTATGTAGAGAATGAAACACATTCATCCCTATTAAGATGTCTCCATCAAGCCACACCCCTGAAGCTCAGGAACCCCGGGAAAGCGTAGTTAGATTTTTCACCAAACATACTTTATTTACCTCCCTTCCAACCCCCTGACCTTAGTCTATTTCAGGGAAGAGTGTAAGGCGAAGAGGAGGTTGAAGATACCGAGAAAAGAAGGCTCTTTAAGTCAACCTCATTGTTGCACATAAGAATTTACAGAGACTGAGAAAGGATGCATACATAACACCTGCAGGGTTAGGCTGCACCCTATGGGGACCTAGAGCTGAAGGGAGATGTGGACACATGCCCCAGTCCCTATCCCAGAAGCAATCTCCAAGTGATTACCATTTGCAGAAGAAACAAATTCTCAAATGGCATCTGAGAAACCAAGCACTCTTAAGGGTACCCTGCATGCACAGCAGCGGGTGGCCAGCAGAAAATTAACTCATCAGCATTTTGGGGTTCCTTGTCTTATAATGTAATGTCCAAACTCTTCCTTTTTAAATTTTTATATTTTATTAATTTTGTTTTATTTACATTTTCTTTTATTTTTACCTTACAGATTGAAAGGCTTTATGTCAGTGTTTTTATTGGATTGCCAAGTATGGCAATATGTATATATTAACATATACATATATGTGATATTAATATATATATACATGTTTATACGTTTTATTTTTTGTTTCTTTTCTTGAGCTCTTTTCCTACTATTTGTTTGTTTTGTCCAATTCCAATGTGTTAGTTTGGTTTGCCTTATTATGTTCTATCGCATGATATTTTATTTTTATTATTACATAGAATACTGTTTGGTCTCAATGAGACAGAGAGGGTGTAGACCTGGATTGGAAAGGAGCTGGTAAGGAACTGGGCGTAGCGGAGGGAGGGCAAACCATAAGCAGGATTTATGTCAAAAATTCCACTATTTTTTCAATAAAAGAAAACAAAAACGAAAACCCACTTACAACATAGCAGGAAAGCATACTTATCTTGCCAATCAGTTTAGTAACTGTGGAAAATAAATTATCCTATAGAAAAACACTTTTGTTTACAAGTGGAGAGACTATCCATAGATTTACCAGGGGTTATTCCTTACTACCCAATTTGTAAGTTATTATTTTCAGACTTCTCGGTCAATATCAATCTAGCACTTTCTTTTTCTTTTTGTATGCCTATCTTTGTCTCCTCCCACTCCTCTTTTTGGCCTGCTGCAATCACACAAACACACACATACACACACACACACACACACACACACACACACACACACACACAGGCATACTCACATATACAGGCATGGCCAAAAATACAACAAATTCAAGTTAACACGCAAAATAACAGGCAATCATATGAAAGTCAATGAAGTCACTGTAATTCATCAGCCTATTTTATACCCTTTAATATGTATTTAGTTTTTATTAAAATAGAGACTTCTGAAAAAAATAAAATAAAATCTTGATTATGCAAATCCCAGTAATGAAATATTGAACATCTGATTGGGTGAAACAGCCCAAGCTGAAGCAGGCTGGTCACTATGATCAATTTTTAATCAGCTGCTTTGGAATAAAGTCTGTCTCATCACTATCCTTATTCCTTCTTAGATTTCTACTCCTGCAAAAGAAACAAAACAAAATGCAGAAGGTATAATTGCACTATGTGGCATAATAGATCCCTCTTCCAAAAAGCTAAATATGAAAAAGGAGTACACAAGGTTTATTAAACAATATTGATATCAAATGTACTTGATTAAGTACAGGATTTGAGCAAAGTCATTTTATTTTCCTTTCCGTAAAAGCCAGTTAGGATCTTGTGTTTTTAAACTGTGTTCAGCTCTGTATTCTGCTTTGAGATTGTGAACTGAGATTCCGCACACCTTGTTTCTCATTAGCCACATGGCTTCCTCTTAACTTTCATATTAGGGAGCATAAAAGAAAGACTTAGCAAGCTGCAGCAGAAGAAGGGGAGGGGGCTGATTCCTGGCTACTTCTTGTTGTCTGCATTTCTTTTCCAACCATCCATCCTTCATCCTCAGAGCTGAATTCAGTTTGTCTACAGACTTTTTAAATATTATTTAATATTTTATGATTATAATTTATTCACCTTATATCCCAGCTGTGGCCCCCTCCCATCTACAGACTTTTTTAAAGTCCTTCAGAACATGCTCATCCTACATGACAAAAAGTATCCTGTATGTCATAGCCCAGGTCTCACTCATTCTCAGTCCACACAGAGAGAGGGCATCCATATTCTGCCATCTTTGTATAACCTCTGAGGCACGGTTTTCTTTTCAGTTCTCCAATTGCCCTGCGACCCATCCTTGATATTAAAATTTACTCAGTAAAATAGAATATTTAATTTCTTTTTCTCTCATTCAACCCTTTAAAATAGTTTGAGGGTAAGAAGACTGAGAAAAGTAAAATGAAAAACCTTACACTTTTTAGGTACTTGTCATTATTATTTATTCATTTTATATCTTGGTCATAGCCACTTTACTCTTCTACTCCAAGTCCACCCTCCCTCCCTGTTCTAACTATTCTTACTTTCCTGCTCCTCAGAGAAGGGGATCACATCCTCTTCCCCTGTGGCCTGGCAAGGTATCACTGTCAAGGGAAAGTGATCAAAAAGCAACAGAGTTCATGCCAGCGTTAGTCTCCATACCCTTAGTAGAGGACCCATATGATGACTGAGATATCCATCAGCTATGTCTGTGCAGAGGCCCTAGGTACAGTCCTTTCATGGTCTTGTTTGGTGCTTCAGTGTCAGTAAAACTCCTCCCACACCCCGTTTTCCCTGGACCCTGATTAGTTAGCACTGTTGGTCTTCTTGTGGAGCTCCTATCATCTGTCCCTTCTGGGTCCTTTTATTTTCCCACTACTTTTCCACAGGATTCCTTGCACTCTCCTCTTTTTTTAATCTGTTCCCATTAGGTGCTTGATGGAGCCACTCAGAGGACAGCTGTGCTAGGTTCCTGTCTGCAAGCATTGCAGAATATCATTAATCATGTCAGGGCTTGGCTGTCTCCCCTGGGTTGAATCTCAGGTTGGGTCAGGCATTGGTTGGATATTCCCTCAATTGCTGCTTTATTTTTGTCCCTGCATATCTTGTAGGCATGCAATCTACAGAAGACCCAATGAAGCAGATTAACATTTATAATAATTTCATTAATAAATGAGTGATAGATTTATTGCACCCTTATACTGTCTGTTCACTTTTTATATATTACTCTATTTATTGGTAACAACAGTGAAGATGTAGACATCAGGTCCATATAGAAGGTAGAGGATTTAAATTAAAGTTAAATTACATCTCATGTAGTAAATACAGAGCCTTTCAATAGCAAGCTGAGCTATGTGTTTACTGATTGCTGTGGAGGATGTTCCTCCCTCTCTTCCTCTCCTATGTCAAGCTGCTTCAAGTTCTGGAAGATTCTGTTTATTTTTTTCCCCCAAATCCTTAGTGTGTTTCAAAGGACTTTCCTCCAGCATTTTCCTCTACTCTTGCCTGATGTGTCTAAAACAAAAAGGGGGAACTGTAGAGATCTGCATAATGCCGCGCCTTAAAGATGGAGCTGGTTTCCGCCTTCCACCTTCCCGATGGTGAGTGCTCTCTGTCACAAACAACTCCATATTTGGCTAAGGCTGAGGATCTGGCTTGCTTCCGTGTATGTGGACCTATCTGCATTGCCCACGAGGCATGCTGGGGTTGGCTAC
>REGO01000760.1:217188-233929 GCA_010120015.1 Rhombomys opimus
GAAAGAAGGAGAGGAGGACCTCCCCTATCAGTGGACTTGGGGAGAGGCATGCATGCAGAAAGGGGGGGAGGGTGGGACCGGGAGGGGAGGAGGGAGGGGCTTATGGGGGGATACAAAAGGAATAAAATGTATTTAATAAAAGTTAAATAAAAAATTAAAAAAATAATATTACATTTTATTCACTTTGAATCTTGGCTGTGGCCCCATCCCTGATGTCCTACCAATCTCACTCTCCCTCCCTCTTCTCCCCCTGTGACCCTCCCCTTGTCCACTGGTAAGGGAGGTCCTCCTCCCTTTCTATGTGACCCTAGCCTATTAAGTCTCATCAGGACTGGCTGCATTGTCTTCCTCTGTGGCCTGGCAAGGTTACAACCCCCAGGGGGAGGTGCTCAGAAAGCCTCTCACTGAGTTCATTCTAAAGACATCCCCTCCTCTCCTTACTAGGGAACCCACTTGGGGACTTAAGCTATGGGCTACATCTGAGCAGGGGTTCTGGGTCCTCTCCATGCATGGTACGTGGTTGGGGTATCAGTCTCTGCAGGACCCCCTAGGTCCAGACCCAGTTGTTTTGTTTTTTTGGTTTTTTTTTTTAATTTTATTTTTTTATTTTTATTTTTTTTCTCTGCTGATCTCTTTTTGGAGCTCCAGTCTCCAGTCCCCCCAGGTCTTTCTTTCTTCTCCCTTTTCATAACATTCTATGCCCTCTGTCCAAAGTTCGGCTATAAGTCTCAGCCTCTGCTTCGATACCTTGATCAGCAGAGTTTTTCAGAGGCCTTCCATGGTAAGCTCTTGTCCTGGTCCCCCCCCCTTTTTTTTTTCCTGCTTCCGATGTCTACTGCATTTTTCCTTCTAAATGAGGATTGGGCATCTCCCCTTGGGTCTTCCTTGTTGTTTAGCTTAGCTGTCCCTCAACCAAGAAATGGATACAAAACTTGTGGTACTTTTACATAATGGAATACCACTCAGCTATTAAAAACAGGCAAATGGTGGTAACTAGAAAAGATCATCCTGAGTGAGGTATCCCAGAAGCAGAAAGACACACATGGTATATATACTCACTTGTAAGTGGTTATTAGACGTATAATATAGGATAAACATACTAAAATCTATACTTCTAAAAAAGCTAAACAACATGGAGGACTCTAGGGAAGCTGCCCAAATCTCTTTTGGCATTCTCTTCTTTTTTAACTTTTTTTATATTAATTACACTTTATTTACCTTGTATCCCAGCTGTAGGCCCCTCCCTCATTCCCTCCCAACCTCACCCTTCCTCTCTCATCTCCTCCCTGCCCCTCTCTGAGTCTACTGACCATCCATGGGAGGAGCAGCCTAGCTTGGCATTCTCTTCTTTTTTTTTCTTTTTCTTTTTTTTTTATTTTTATCAGTTACATTTTATTAATTCTGTATCACAGCCGTGCCCCGAACCCTCGTTCCCTCCCAATCCCTCCCTCCCTCATCACAACTGTGCCCCTTTCCAAGTCCACTGATAGGGGGGACCTCCCCCCATTCATCTGATCCTGTTTTATCAGGTATCTTCATTGAGTTCCTGTTAGAAATAGTCCTTGTTCCCCTCACTTTGGGAAACCAATTGGTTACTGAGCTACCACAGGCTACATCTTAGCAAAGGTTCTAGGTTATATCCATACATGGTCCTTGGTTGAATGTCAGTTTCAGAAAAGACCCTATGCCCAGATATATTTGGTCTTTGTGGAGCTCCTATCCTTTCCCCATCAGACTAACTCCCCTTCTTTCTTGTGATTCCCTGTACTCTGCCAAAGGTTTGGTCATGAGTCCTTGCTTTGAAAACACTGCTAGTTAGAGGCTTTCAGATGCGCTCAGTAGACCCCTGTCATGCGTTCAATGCACATCCCATCTGTCTTTCTAAACGAGGATTGATCCTCTTACCCCATGTCCGCTCTCTTGATTATCTTTTTTAGGTGTATAGACTTCATTATGTTTATCATATCTTATAGGTCTATATAAGTGAGTATATACCGTGTTTGTCTTTCTCCTTCTGGGATATTTCACTCAGAATGATGTTTTCTAAATCCCACCATTTGCCTGCAAATTTCATGATGGAATACTACTCAGCAATCAAAAAGGAGGAAATCATGAAATTTGCAGGCATTCTCTTCTTGAACACACCTTTAGAGAATTGTGTGAGCACTGGAGGGGACAGGGAGAGTCACAATGCGGAAAGGAAGAGAGAAAACAGACTGCAGGAGAACCCACCCTCACTGGACTTTACTCTTGTGTTTTAAGTAGCTAGACTGGTGTTTCTTTAAATATTTCAATGACTGAGAAGATATGTTGGAACAGAAAAAACAATCAGTGTTCTAATATCAACATGTCTCTTCACTTTTTTTCTTAGTTTCTTCACATATAAAATAAACCAAATGATGTCATGATACACAATTTACAAAATGAATATCATTCTTGACTACCATTCAGGACATCAGTGTGACCATAGATTTCTCTTTAGGCCACATGGAAATATATGTGGAGAGGACACAGTACTTTAAGTATTCCATGAGACACAGAAGAAAAGAAGTTTTAAGGGAGTGGAAAGAATGAGGGCAAAAAAGACACATAATATAAAAGTGTAAGGAAGAATGCTGAGGATTAAAGAAATAAACAGGAGTCCAGCTTTAGTCCACGGATGTTTGATAGAATACAAATGATTATTTCAATCTTCTTATATCTGTTGATGCCTGCTTTGTGACCAACTAGATGGTCAGTTTTGGAGATTGTTCTGTGAGGTGCTGAGAAGAAGGTAAATTCTTTTCTCTTTGGGTGAAAAGTTCTGTAGATGTCTGTTAGGTCCATTTGATTCATGGCAACTGTTAGAGTCATTATTTCTCTGTTTAGCTTCTGCTTCATTGACTTGTCCTTTGGTAATATTGAGGTGCTAAAGTCTCTCGCTATTAATGTGTGGGGATCGATGTGTGGCTCATGCTTTATTAATGTTTCTTTTACAAATATGGATGTCTTTTTATTTGGGGCACAGATGTTCAGAATTGAGGTTTTTGTTTTTGGAGGAATTTTCCTTTGATAAGTATAAAGTGTCCTTCCTCCTCTCTTTTGATTAATTTTGTTTGAAAGATTTTTTATTAGATATTAGGATGGATACTCTAGATTGGAAAACCAACTTCCTATCCTCAGAAAACCAACTTCCAGCCCTTTATTCTCAGGTCATTTGTATAACAACAAAAATAGCAAAAAGCATACACATGCATGGAAAGTGAACAACTCTCTATTCAAAGACAACTGGGTCAAGGAAGAAATAAAGAAAGAAATTAAAAACTTCCTATAATTCAATAAAATAAAGGCACAGCATATCCAAACTTATGAGACACCATGAAAGCAGTGCTAAGGGGAAAGTTCATAGCACCAAGTGCCTTCATAAGGAAATTGGAGATATCTCATAGAAGCAATTTAAAGGCACATGTGAAAGCTCTTGCGGGGGGGAAAGGGGGGAAGCAGACACATCCAGGAGGTGTAAAAGGCAAGAAATAATCAAACTCAGAGCTGAAATCAATAAATAATTAACAAAGAGAACAATTCAAAGAATAAAAGTAACCAAAAGCTGGTTCTTTGAGAAAATCAACAAGATAGACAAACCCTTAGCCAAACTAACTATAAGGCAGAGGGAGAGTATCCAAATAACAAAATCAGAAGTGAAAAGGGAGACACAACAACAGAAAATGAAGAAAACCAAAGAATCATGGGGTGTTACTTCAAAAGTGTATATCCCACAAATTTTGAAAATCTAAGTGAAATGAATTATTTTCTTGATAGATTCCACTTACCAAAGTTGAATCAAGATCAGGTAAACACTTCCAGTGTGTATTCTATTTGCTCTTCTGAATGAGAATTAAACATCTTTTCTAGGGTCCTCCTTTTCACTTTGCTTCTTTAGATCTGTGGATTGTAGTACGGTTATCCTGTATTATGTGGCTAAGGTCACTTCCCCCTGGTGGTGGAAGAGGATGCAGGTAGCCCTAATGAGAATTGATAGGCTGGGATCAGATGGTAGGGAAGGAAGGCTCCCCCTTTCTGAGGACTAGGATAGGGGAAAAGCGGGGAGGGGTAGAGGGAGCGACATTGGTTGAAGCATATGAAGAAAATCCAGGCTTATATAGGCATGTCAAAGGCAGAAACTTTTCTAAGTTTTTTTGATTTATTATTTTTTCTTTGATTGTATAGTAACCTGAGATTAGTGGTATCTTTCTCTTTCTTCTTTCTTTCTTTCTTTCTTTGGTTTAGGTTTAGGTTTAGGTTTTGGTTTTGGTTTTGGTTTTTTAGACAAGGTTTCTCTGTGTGGCCTTGACTGTCCTGGGTACCTTTGTAGACCAGGCTGGCCTTTAACTCACAGCTTGCCTCTGCCTCCTGAGTGCTGGGATTAAAGACATGGACCACCTACACCCAGCTGATTAGTAGTTTCTAAAAGCTTCATTGCATTGTAAAATCTTAAACCTGAAAAACACTTTTTCATACTGTGAAATCTTTCTGGTCATGTTTTATTTTATATTTTATTTTATTTTGCTTCTTATCTCTGCAAATATAAACAAGTACAGGCCATCTGGACAATACTGTCTTATGATATGGTGCACAGCAGATTATCAAAATGTCCCTTGCCAATAACATCACTATATATTATCAGAAGAGTTGTTTCTTTTCACCATTAATATCAAGGTTATAAAAGAATCAAAAAAGAAAGTCATGGCTCTGATTTTTCACTTAAACGTTAACTTGGATAACTAACAAATAATGTCCTTGGTTCTGTAGCTCCATGTTGAGATTTCCATTACTTTTACATGAATATCAGTCTCACTTTTATAGTAAAACTTAACAATGAAAAAGTGTTTACTTCAGTTTGCATCTCAATTACACAAGTTGTTTTTTTTTCCCATGACAACATACTCCTTCAGTTTATAGCCAGAGTACTTCATGCATACTTCAGATTTCATCAAAAAGAAAACCAAGATTTCCACCAAGGACAAGTTGTAAAGTAATCTCAACTATTTCATCAAGGTCACTGCTAAGGTAACTTGGATGTTTTGTTTATTCACTCCAAGTAAATAATAGTGAATAATATAGTGACTTTTTAGTTTGTAACTACCAACTTGAACTGCGCTATAGCTCCAACAAATTTATCTTTTACCTGTATGCTGTGAGAAAACAATTCAGTAGAGCTCAAATGTAAATTGAACCATTTTATTTTGAAAATATTTTCACCTAAGAGATCCCCAAAGAACTATGAGAACTTCTGTGGTTCAAGGACAAGAATTTTGAGATCATATCTCAGATATTGATCTAATGCAGCAAACAAGGTGCTGAAGGTGCTTCTAGGAACTTTGAAATACGCAGCCTTTTGTAGAGGAAGGTTCACATACCCAGTCTCAGCCTCAGTAACTTCACAATAGTAAGTTATAATAAATTTAAACTAAGATTAAAATAAATAGAGACAGTAAAGGAAAAGCCTTGCTCACCCATGATCTACAACTATCTTTCAGTTGCCTAAGGGCGTCCCTACACCTAAGGTTGTTAGGACTCCAGACTAGCTAAGTCAGGAACAGAGTCCAAGAACTAGCATAGGAGAGACAAGAGAGAGAAAGTTGCAGAAAAAAAGAGACCAAGAAACACACACAATACACAACAAGTTACAGTCTAAAGCAAATAAAGATTAAAAGAAAAACAAACCACAAAGAGAAGGAAGGAAAAAGTAAAGGTGGGAGACAGAAGGTACTGAAAATTGTAGAGAAAAATGAGATATAAAGACACAGAAAGAAAGAGGGAAAATGGTTGTGGGGGAAAACAAAGACAGGAGAAAGAACCAGAGGAGCAAAAGGAAGCAACATCAGACAGGAAATAGGAACACGAGAGCATCTTTGCTTTGAGATGGTTTTCATGTAATCACAGGCCCCAAGATGTGGTATACATGTTTGTCCTACTTTCCTACCAAGTACTAAAACCACACTGGTTGTTGGTAAAGAGAGTGAGAGACGCCCTGCAGAAGAAGAAAGCAGGCTTGTTGATCTGCAGATGGAAGTAAAGAGTTGGCATGTTGTAACGGGAGCTGGTCCTGGTCATCACGCCTGCCTATAGAAGTGTAAGAATCATTGCCATTGCTTTTATTTTGCTTCTTATCTCTCAAGCTGGTCTCTTGGAAAATTCACTGGAAATCTCTTAAACTATAAATCTCTTAAAATATATATATATATGTATATATACATATATATACAGTCTCTCTCTATATACACTGTTTAAGAGTTCCAGTGCAATATATATATATATATATATATATATATATATATATATATATATATAATTGTCATTTATAAGGCATTAACTTTTCTAATATGAATTGTCAAGGGTTGTAGATGCTATATATTACTTATGTCTAGTTTATTTTTAGATTTATTTTATTTTATGCCAATGAGGGTTTGTCTAAATATATTTATGTGCACTAAGTGTATGCCGGGAATCTGAAGATACATGAAGAGGAGGTTGTGTGCTCTAGTCCTGGAAAAATGGATGGATTCAAGCCACCCTGTGAGTGCTGGGTTTAAACCCAGATCTTGGTAAGAACAGGGAGTGCACTTGACTGGAGAACTATCTCACCATCACTGATGTCTATATTTTTAAACGAAGATATAGTAAGGCTCTACTTTGCATTTAAATAAAAAAATTACAAACTCATTTCCTAATACTCACATTTTATTATTAAATACAAGAAAAGACATCATAACCACCATTAGTAAATAATTTGAAAAGCAGCAATTAAAAACAATGAACCCACTATGTCATGCAGTCACAAGTGTGCTGCTACCTCTGTTTTTGTAGAATGAAGTGAATGTGATGATTGATGAATACACCTAAGATTTCATATCAGTACAGCACAAGGAAATTGGGATTATAGACTATTATGGAAATAATAGCCAGCCTAGCTCTGGCTACTGTGAGGCACAAGCTCATGAGGCTGTGTGCAGCACAGGGAAGAAAAGTTGGAACCTGAGCTCTGGGTAGTGGACTTAGTGCAGAAAGGAAGACAAAGTGACTCTGCTATTTCTAATTTGGGCAACTTTGCAAAATTTAGAATCAAACTGTGTTATTTATTGAAGTGATAGTTTATTGATTTTCAGTGATGGTATTTCTGTATGTATAAACCAAAGTGGAGAGCCTGACTATTCCCTAATACTTGAAAAACATCTGTGAAGCCAAAGATGATAATGTAGGTTGCAGGCCATAGAATCAATTCTGTGACGTGCTATTTATTTCATGAACACATTCTCTCATTTTCCTGTTCTTTTGTCTTCCTCTGCCTGCCTGCCTCCCCCACATTCTCTCTGTTTGTACATAGAAAAGATTAGAATATTTTGACAATAAACATATTTTTTTAAAATGTGTTTGACAACAAAAACATGGCTAGTTTTTCTCGGGTGCTCTGTTACAAGGAAACAGTTTGTGAGATGCTGTATTTGCTGACTTTGCAGTCTAAAACTGACTCCAGGATTATGCGATGTCAAGCAGAAGAACTATGGAATATAATAACACAAACTGATAGAGCAGAGAATTGTCTTTAAAAAGAGCTCTTTTTGTTTCTATAATCCTTGGGTTTATATTGGGTTTTCAGGAGCATGGTGGTCGAGGAACATGGAAAATGACCCATGACTTAGTCTCAATATAAAACACACAATTTTCACTATGAATGGGAATCAGTCCCTGAAGTATTTACATTAGGCCACTTCATTTTAGGTCAATGATCCTGAGGGAAAATTTTTACATAAAAAGGCCAAAAAATAATAAAGGAAAATGATAGGAATCAGATACCTGTTCCCCAGACAATTCAATGCCAAATTACAAAGTGCAAATTTGTAGAAGTGAAATTTGGCAGAAAGTAGGAAGCTTTGCTTTGGAGAAGAACCAGAACAAAAATCCAGTGCCTGGAATAAACATTAGGAGTTTATTTTATGGATACATTCATCTGCTCAGTGTCCCCTTGATTCTCCTAAACTTTATGACTCTTGTTTGTCTGTCATCTGTTGCTTTCAGGTGAGGCTTTGCTGTTCCAGGTGGCAGTAATAAAGTCTACACCAAAAAAAACTCTCTCTATTCTCAATCTGAGGTATATAAACATTGAGTTCATATATAAACAGTTTGTTTCAGTTTTCAGCAGGAGAAATATTCCTTTTTCTATCTTTCAATTTTTTTTTAACATTAGTTTTTGTGAGGAAACTCAGACCACCATAAAATAGGTTGATATGGAAAAATAGATGTAACAGAAATAATTTATCACTAAGTAGAGAATGCATTCACTGGGAATTTATTCCAGGACTACCACTCACCACTATCCCTCATCACTAAGCAGCCTTATGCTGCAGTTCATGCATCTGTTCTTATTTCTGTACCTTAATGCCCATAGGAAACTGTGAGGTCAATAATATTATCATGTTCATTTTGTTAATGAAATCTCAAAGCAGGTACTCAAAATTAAATAGCTTTTAAATACTGGGTCTTATGATTGTATTTCTATCCATTTTATTCCAAAATCCAAATCAGTAGTCATGCTATCCAATCGGTCATTGGTTCTGATGCCAGGCATCCAGAGTAGCTGTATTCATCCAGCCCTGGTGGTACAACAAACTATCTCTGCTCCAGGGACAAGGGTGGTAAGAGAGGCTGATTTACCTGGTTTAGTTCTGGAGATCTTAGGGAACAGCCCCAGCCTCAGCTTTCCTATGAAGAGACTTCTAAGGGGATTGTATAACAAGGTGGGAGAGCACATAGCAGCAGTTAGAGATCGCATCTTGAGGCAGGAAGCCAGGAAACAGCTACGAACTAACAAAAGTTCCACTGGAGTGACATTATTCTCTGCCCAAGCTACCATCACCAACCTTCTCTTTGTGGACTTCATCTCTTCTGGGCCTATCAGCTCAATGATGCCTTCCTATGAGCATCATGTTTCCAACATATGAACCCTTGAGGAATAGCACCCTCAAACCAGAGTAGAAATGCACAATAATATTCTAAGGTTTGAGTAATGAACTAGGTAAATTCTCATTATGAACTAGATGAGTTTTTGTTCCAGTTTTTATGTGAGCTAGAAATGTGTGTGAGCCTTATGATATGGGATTTGAGGGATACAACTTTAGCTAAGGAAACACTAGAAAATGCTGTGTTGACTCTGCTATGAAGAACCAAATTGTTATTATGAACAAACAGTCCAATTAAATGTTCAGTAAGAAAACAATAAATAAGTTCAGGCAATGAAAACAGAGGGGGTTTAAAGGAACAAAATGGGAATTTCTAGGGTGATCTCATGAAGTACTTGATTAAAATAAAATGAAATTCCTTCATAGCATTTCCATATTCTATGTTGAGTGAAGAAAACATTTATGCCTGGCTTAAAATGACAGGATACATGGCTCTTTAGGGACTGGCATCTAACTTCCTTTCAGTAAACCCTTAACATACTGTCTGTTCTCTTGTCTTTGGGAAAAATAAACTGCCGAGAGGATATGGTGCAAAGGACAAGGGGGAATCAGATGGTGTAGTAGGAGGACAGAGTTGGGGGATTCAGAATGAGCAAAAACATTTTTGGCCATAATAGTGATAGCCAAGGAAGAAAACCAACCTGAAGACAGTGCTGAGGGCTCATAGCAATCAGTCTCGGGAGTGAACTCAGAACCACCTCTGCAAAGGAGGGTCCAGTCAGTGCTCTTAGCTCAGCAGTCAGAGCCTTTAGTGGGAGGACTTGTGGAGTTGGCAACTCCAGCCTCCTACAGTCCAGTGTTGGGGAAGTAGACCATCGTACTGTCCCACACACTGCCCACTCTTCCACATACTCATATGCCCACCTCATAGGTCCTTGGATTCTCACCGTGCCATCAAGGTTTGTTGAACTTATGCAGCTATGAAAACCACTAAAATGATAATGGGGCCAAAGAGAAAAATCAACAAGTCCTTCTCACTTTTAGAAAGTAAAATGTAAACAAAGTTCCTGTGAGTATATTATAGTCATTCTCTTGTCTTTTCTAGAGAATGCAGTAGATAAAAGAACTGGGAAAGGGATGAACTGAGTTGAGAACCAAGGAGGAGTGAGGTACAAGTGATTAGATGGGAACAGAAGGACAGTAGTAATTCAAGAGTGGAAGATAAATAAATAAGCAAAATGAGAAAATAAAGATGAGAAAAATGTATGCCTAATGCAAAGGAAAAAATGGGCTAAAAAGTCAGGGAATTAAAATTTTCATTCATTGATATCCATGTTCTCCCTTTACCTTTACTTTTCCTCTCCTGCCCTAAGCTCCATCCATTGCCCCATGCCAACAAAGTCCAAGATTCAGGGCTAGCCCCGTCCAGCCATTCCTTTCTAATCCTAGATAGCAATAATATTACTGTGACTCCCTTCCAGGAACTCCTGCCTTATGGACATTTTCCAGACCCAGAAAAGAAGAATAAAATGCCAGCTAGACATAGTGAAACATCAAAGTCATTTTGAATGTTAAGAGCTCAATCTCTAATATATACTGAGCTGTAAAACCTGCAGTTATGTGAGGGTAACAACCATGTGAGTAAATACAGTGTACCTCTCAAAGATCGTAAAAGAAATATTCCTCCTAGGACAGTGCTAGTGCTAAATCCATTCTGTAACAATTGCATTTTAAAACTTTAATGCTGATATTATGCTTTTAAGCATAACTGGGTTAGTTTTTCTTTGTACCCAGACTGAAAAGTAACAGGCATTTTCTCATAGCACATACACACAATTTTAACTTTGGTGAACCATATTTTTATGTATAGACCTCGATTAAAAGCAAATATGCTTTTAATTACAAATGAGAAAAGCTTAGAACTAGCCTAAGTGCTCAAGAGATGGGCTAGAATATTACAGTAATTGCATCACTTAGGTATATTATCTTGTATATGTAGGTGGGTATGCGTGTATGTATGTGTTTTTGAAAGAGGGGGACATAAGAAGGTATAATGCTGGAGTGAGAGAAGGAAGGAGAGAAAGAGAGTGAGACATCCTAAAATTTTATCTGTGCTAATTTATGAGTGGTAGAGATTTAAAAAAATACGTAATTATCTTTTAAAAATAGTTTTATGTTATTTCATTTTATACTATCCGCATATATTATACTTATAAATACAAAAGTAGTTTCCAAATTTATTTATGCAGCTATGTCTTCTAAGTAGGATCTAAGCATATCACATCTGCTTTTAGTATTCTGGAGACATTTTCATGTAAAATAATAATTGCTGAATTATCAAAACAGCCCATATTTTTAGAAAAAGTTAAATAATTGGAATGAATTAATGCATTTATAAATGCCTTAACACACCTTCATTTAATACTCACTGAATGTCAATCATTACTGGTCTCCAGGCTCATATAGACCGATGAAGCAACAGTCTGTCTTTAAAATAACAGCAAACACAGAAATCAGAAAATGTGACAAACAGAGAATGTTCACTCAGATCTTTGTCTTGGAAGCATTTGGATACTGCTCTACTGGCTCCACTGCCAGTTCTCAGATAACCTGATAATTAGCAATTCTCTGCAAGGTAATGCACGCTAATCATCATCCTATCCACGGCCTCAGTGGATTCTGTGACGAGATTGAAACAGCACATCTCCAGGTGCCCAAGGGTGTCCCTCCTTTGGCATGCTTACTTCCTGGTGCACAGCCCTCACTATCAGAAGAAGAATAAAGGCCTGAGGCCAACCTTAAGCCCTGCTATGGTTAGCGATTTATGTGTGTGATATTTTTGGTTGAGGACTTCATAGCCAAAGAATACCTGTAAAGTAATCCATAAAAGACAGCCTGTTTATGTTTTGCATGTTCACTAAAAAAGAATAAGTGGATCAAAGAAATCATATGTATTCTTTCATTTTGGCTTAGAAAAAGATAAGATACATGCTTAAACGACAATTTATAATCCTAGATCCTCCTCCAAACCCAAGGGACTATTTATCATCTCAGTGCTAAATGTAGGCAAGAGAGAGAAAACTGGCTTTCTGTAATGAAAAGTCTGGAAGTGGGAGCTATAAACAACAGCACAGAAAAAAAGCTCTCTGCTGAATATATCCAGACTCCAACCATCATCTTGGGTGGAGAAATCAATGGCAAGGTGAAAATCATTCCCTGAAACTCAGGACATATTTTGTTCTCTGTGCATTGTTTTCCTATACAGTGCTCTTATTCCAGATCAATCCCTCTCCCCAGGGAGTGCTAATAGGCTAAGAGGTATAGAGTCTGTTTTGTTCTATAAACCAGCAGGATCAAAGCTGGCTTCTTGGAAGACTCAATACTACTTCTGACTTTCTCCAAGAGGCCTGCTCTCCCTACTAGAAATTGATGCCACTTAGTAGTTTTTATTCCAAGCTCATTAAGATACATGGCATGCTTTAAGGAAAAGAAGTAGAGTTCATTAGAGAAAAGTCGGCCCCAAATCTATTTAGTTCAAGAAATAAATAGGTGCACAACTTATTAAACACAGGCTGAAGATACTGTGGACACTTTTTAAAATGTTTTTAATATCAGTTTCCTACAGTCATAAACTATATTTTACTAGATAGTAGACCCTTTTCCCTAAAATTTGTCTGTATTAAAATAGTCTTGTCTCAAGACCATTAATCTCAACACAGCACTGTTCTTTTATTTTTAAATTACAGTTTATTCATTTTTATCCCAGCTGTAGCACCCTCCCTCATTCCCTCCCAATCCCACACTCCCTCCTTCATATCCTCCCATTCCCCTCTCCACTGATAGGAGAGGTCCTCCTCCCCTTCCATCTGACCCTAGTTTACAGGTCTCATCAGGACTGGCTGCATTGTCTTCCTCTGGACCTGGTAATGCTGCTGCCCCCTCAGGGAGAGGCGATCAAAGGGCCAGCCACTGAGTTCATGTCAGAGACAGTCCCTGTTCCCTTTACTAGGAAACCCACTTGGACACTGAACTGCCATGGGCTATATCTGTTCAGGGATTCTAGGTTATTTCCATGAATGGTCCTTGGTTTTAGTACCAGGCTCAGAACAGACCCCTGTACCCAGATTCCTTGGTTCTGTTGCTCTCATTGTAGAGCTCCTGTCTCCTTCAGGTCTTTCTATCTCCCCCTTCTTTCATAAGAGTCCCTGCACTCTGCCCAAAGTTTGGCACAGCACTATTATTTTATTTTTATTTATTTATTTTTTTACTTTTGAATGAATAACAGTGTCTGTGTTTCTTTTTTATTTTTCTTTATTAATTACACTTTACTCACTTTGTATCCCCACCGTGGTTCCCTCCCTCCTCTCATCCCAATCACTCCCTTCCTCCACCCTCTGCATGTATGCCCCTCCCCAAGTCCACTGATAGGGGAGGACCCCTTTTCCTTCCTTCTGATCCTAGTCTATCAGATCTCATCAGGAGTGGCTGCATTGTCCTCTTCTGTAGCCTGGTAATGCTGCTTCCCCCTCAGGGGGAGGTAATTAAAGAGCAGGCCAATCAGTTCATGTCAGAGATAGTCCCTGTTTCTATCACAATGTAACCCACTTGGATACTGAACTGCCATGAGCTACATCTGTGCAGGGGTCTTAGGTTATCTCCATGCATAGTCCTTGGTTGGAATAGCAGTCTCAGGAAGGACCCCTGTGCTCAAAATTTTTGGTTCTGTTGCTCTCCTTATGAAGTTCCTGTCCTCTCCAGATCTTACTGTTTCCCACTTCTTTCCTAAGATTCCCTGCACTCTGCCCAAAGGTTGCCCATAAGTCTCAGTATCTACATTGATAGTCTGCAGGGCAGAGCCTTTCAGAGGTCCTCTGTGTCAGGCTCCTGACTTGTTCCCTCTTTTCTCCTTCTTCTGATAGCCATCCTCTTTGCCTTTCCATATAGGAATTGAGCATTTTAGCAAGAGTCCTCCCTCTTGATTAATTTCTTTAGGTGTACAGGTTTTAGTAAGTTTATCCTATATGTCTATATGAATGAGTATATACCGTGTGCATCTTTCTGCTTCTGGGATAGCTCACTCAGGCACTATTCTTAATCATGGTTTCTAAAAAGGAAAGTGGGCTCTAAAAAACGTAGGTTCTAGAAAATTATTCATTGGACAAAAGATAAACAAAAAATTCTGTTTCCAAATACACAAGAGAAATTTACATTACCCAGATATTTAAAATCAAAAGATTGTATATACACCATCATTTGTGAATAGCATTGATTAACAGAAATCCCCAAAATACTGGGGACATTTTAGTCTTTATGCAGATGCAAAGCATTTCATCTTTCAATTAATTTTAGATCATTGACAGAGCAATATATAGCTGCAGACTACTGTTTCAGACAGTGTGGCCCATGGCACTGATGAAAAAAAAAATATGAATTTACCATTATAAGGGACAACATGATATATTTGTATGATACTAGCTGTCAGGAGCTATGCTGCTTGTTTCCCATCTGTAATGACACTTAATTTTCACCATGCCTTATTAAGAATGCTCTCTGTCACTTTTATGCATATAAACAAAAACAGAGATATTATGTGACTGGACCAAGAGGAAAAAAAAAAAGCCTCTGTAATTAAGTTTGCATTACCCCAGAGTCTAGAAGCATGCCTCAGATTTTCAGAGGAAAGCTTGTGGTTCAAAAATATTTCTATGTCCCTTTTAAAAGCAATAGGAATGGAGGAAGGAAGCATCTAGCAATAAATAAAAATATTTCCAGTACAACTGCCCGACATTCAGTGACCTCTAACACTTAAAGTACACATTTTAAAAAAGTAAACTAAGACAATTAAATCATCTTCATTAGAACAAAGTTGCTATTTGTGTTTAAAAATAGTTAAGAATAGTAGGAATGTTCATTACCTAAATTATATGTTGCTTTCAAATATTTTTTTTGAAAATGTGAATATTCAGGGTAAAAAAAAATAAAGGGATTTTCCTCAAAGAAATGGAAAGTGAACAATACATTTCTATGTGAAAAGCCATGTGAACACTCTTAATTGAATGCAAGTAATAACACTAAAGACAAATAATAAAACTGAGAACACTAAAATGTCAGTAGAAGAAAAGCTTTCAGATCCCCGTCTGGCGAAGGGACACATGCCTTCTCCTTCCACCCACTGTATACTCTGGTAATCAGAATTCAGCTCAGAACATGATACAACATAAGCTCTGTAAATGAAACTGTCTACTAATACTAGTATATAATTTACCCCCTCCAAAATTTGTGAATACCACTTAAAGGGAGTGAACTTGGGGAAAACAAACACATAAACTATCCTGTTTAGTTTAGTAACCTGAATTAATTAATAAGCAAAACCTAGGCAATACTTTCTTACATACTTCAGGACCCATTTTATTGATATTTTATCTTAAAATATATTTAACCTTTATGAAACTTTCATGAAAAATGGAAGTAATGATTATGCTCTCTGATTAAATAATGAATATAGAAAAGTACTAAAAATAAAAACATATTTATTTTGCAGAATAATTTGGAGGTCTATATTTTAAGTGTTTCTCTTTCAGGCCAGTACATGTTTACCATAGAGTTGCAAAGCCGCAAAGCAAATTTGTATTACAGTTCTTACCCACTGTGTGTCTATGAGTTCAATCCCCAAGAAATGGTGACTTAAGTCATCTGTAGATTGAAGGATGTCTCCTTTCTGTCATTTTTATAAAACCTAGCCAGAGCCATTTTATCGGTAAAGTACTTCAGGCCTCTTGACATAGAAGTTGAGAATAAAAAGGCAGTTCTTCTACAGTTCCTAAGAAATGTCCTTATCCTGCGGAGTTAAGATGTCAAATAAAATTACCAGACCATGAAAAACAGGAATTAGAAGTTAATAACAGGGAAAGCCCAGAAGCGGCTTGGGAAGGAAGATTCTGTGGCCTGCCCAGACCTGCAGCTGAGCGACAGAGGATCCTGCTTTAATCTCCAGCACTGTTCCCGTTCCCGAGAACTATATGTGAAGTTTGTCAGGTAGGTAGGAGAATTTTCTTCTCACAGATGCATAAAGGTGGGAGACAGAGTAGCACTGAAGTGAGCAGAGCCATATATGTGTTATAGATTAATCTTTACAGTTACTGTGGCAAGTACTTTCTATGGGATTCAGTGGATGACTGTGTGCCCTAGTGACTTAAATTACATAAACGGCAGATGGGGTTAAAAATCTCAGAGCTAGATGAAAAATTTTTTTAAAAAAAGGATAATTTAAGAACCTTAAATGACTTTCAAAAGTGGAGGAAAACATGGAGTTAGTCAATTTACATGGAACACGTCTCGCCCCTGGGGGCAATGGTCTCCTGAACCTACTCAGACCTCGGAAACCACCACTGCTAGTTCTAGAACTGATGCAGGATATTCCAACGAGGGGGATAAGGCTTCTCATAATATTTCCTATAAATCCACACCTGTTTGTTTATAACCCCCATTTATATTCATTGTTAGCAAGATAGAGCCAAGTAATTGTGGTAATGATACTTGTTTTTTTGCCCAATGCCGGAATGCTAGTGAAGTTAGCTATGCCCTGGTTACTCGCATGCCTTGCTGGGTGCCTGTGCCTGTTGATGCCCCTCACGCTATGACTCTCTTCAGACAGAAAAGGGATCTTGGAATTACAGCCGCCATTGTTACTGCCATCTCATTGGCAGCTGTTGGAGCTACCACCGCGGCATTAGCCATGAGTCATACTACGCAGACTGCTCAGACGCTAAATAATCTTTTAGCCAATGTAGCTCATGCTCTAGATG
>REGO01000760.1:234959-264916 GCA_010120015.1 Rhombomys opimus
GGGAGAGGCATGCATGCAGAAAGGGGAGGAGGGTGGGACCGGGAGGGGAGGAGGGAGGGACTTATGGGGGGATACAAAAGGAATAAAGTGTATTTAATAAAAGTTAAATAAAAAATTAAAAAAAAATCTCAGAGCAAGGCCAATGAGATGACTCAGTGGGAAAAGTAGCTGAATTCAATTCCTGGATTCCCCAGGGTGGGATGAGAAAACCGACCCCTACAAACTTTCTTCTGACCTTTATATGCGTGCAATAGGACTTGTGCACACCCAGATACGCATGTGCACGCACGCACACACACACAAACACACACATATATACATATATATATATATATATATATATAATTTTTACAAATCCTTATAACATTGAGGGTGTTTTTAATGTTGTTGTTTTTTTTTTCAAGTCCATCACATTGCTTTCCCCAAGAACTGTTTTCAATGTCAGTCAAAATATTAAAACCAGTCATAAATATAGTCATTTAAAAAGGAAAGGAAATAGAATACAATAGTGTATTTTATTTTTCTAGAGGAGGGCAAGTTTTAATTGATTCCCACTGATCGGTTCACTATATCATGTTCTTCACTGATCTTAAGAAATGGGAAACCCAAAACATACTGACTGCTTGGCATGTACCTTGTACTTAAGATTGGACATTTTCTTCAAGGTTATACCCATTTTTGAAAGGAAGAAATTTTTAAAAAAGGGTGATTCTGTTTTGAAGGTTCCATTGTCTGCAACCAGTAGAACAAGACTGTGCAAGTGCTGACTCCTTTATGATAGAAATCTTCTAGTCCAGGGCACTCTGCCCACACAAAGTGAAGCGCCATTCCCAGCTGCTTTGTCTAGTGTTTGCTGTTAGGTTCTGATGCCTTGATTTCATAAAGTTAACGGTGTAGCTTAGTTTTTGTGTCTAACACAATTACCAAATAATTATTTATCAGTTCAGGAAATTTATATAAAATAGAGTCCAAATATTTTAACTGAAGGGCTTCTAAAAGGAAACTAATCTGTACTATTGCCTGGCCCAGAACCACTTCCTAAGTGATTAGGGAAAAAGTCAGGTTGAAAGAATCCTTATTTCACTCCTAGAAGGGTACTTAATAACAACAAAATCGAATGTGACCTAAAGCACTCCTTTACAGAAGTTCCTCCCCCCTTTCTCAGAGCTGTGTTGATGGAAGAAGTGCAGTATTACTTTTAAATTTCTGAGGTCTTCTTATAGCCATCATCCAGTTCTGTTGGCACCTTTTAATCCTCTTGCCAACAATATTGACTTCTAGTCTTAGTTGTCTGTAGCGATCTAACAGAAAAAGCCTATCATCTGTGATCATTGCTTGGCAGACAGAGTTAGGTTTATTTCTGATAAACAGAAAGGGAATGGGTGTTCTCATAGCACTTGCAGTGTGAGATGTTTGGCACCTCTTTTTCACTTCTCTATTGGTGAAAAATGAAAGAAAGTAAAGAGGGGAAAGAGAGACTTCTTGATCACTTTCAAACGTGTCAGTAAGGATGCCTACTCAAAATCTTAAAATTATTTTTATCACATAGTAGTCTGCTTTATGCAAACTCTATTGCATATGTTAATAAAGTTTCATACATGAAGTTGAATTTGGAATTCTAGTAAAGACTGAACATCAGTTGAAGACGATATAAATTGGTTAATTAAATAAATGGTCTTGGATTATAAAAACAGACAGAGTGAATTATTTTCTCTATCTTAGAAGTGGCAGATAAAACACTTCCCTTGCAAATGCGGGAAAGCCCTTGCTACATGCCTTTGTTACAAAGCTCGGATTCCTATCATACTGTTACAAGGAGCTCGGAGACGAATCATGGTTATTTCCAAGTGGCTCTTCTGGGGCTCAGTGCTAAGCAGGATATTTTACAATGATTCTTAGCAAAGTGGAAATTTCATCACAGTGAAGTCAGTGTGTACCTGTCTGTCTTATGTATCGACTAACAGCTGTGCAAAGGTGAAGAGTAGCTCTGTCTTCTCTATTCTGAATGCACAGAAAAGCCTCTGGTAGTAAACGTGACATAATGCCTTTTGGATGAATTAGTCTCACTGTGTCTGTTCAGATAGAAGTAGAGATATAAGATCAGAGTGTAGAAGTCCACTTCAGCTTCAAAACAACATGTCTCCATGACTATATACTTTCCCTTTCATAATAAAAAAAAAATGCTCAGCAAACTCACGCATCTCAGAGGTACAAAGTTTATAATGGCTAGTCATATTCACAGATAAACAGATTAAGTTAAAAAATAATAAATATATATAATGTCTTTATGTTTCTGAAATGTGAAATATTATTTTGATAGATAAAGCATTTTAAAAATAATTTTGATGGATGAAGCATTTTTTTTTTAAATTTATATATTCACTCTACATTCCTATCAGAGGCCCCTCCCTCCCTCCTCTCCTGGTTCCACCCTCCTACTCCTTTCCTCCTTCTTCCTTCCCACCTCCCCTTCTCCTCAGAAAACAGAAGGCCACCTCCCCAACCCCCTTCCCCTGCACACCAAGTCACATCAGGACTAAGCACAGCCTTTCCCCCTGAGCTGGGGGACATAGGCACAAGCTGGAGTACCCTCCCTTGGATAGAATCCTGGGAGGGCAAGGAAGTAACTCTATGAGATACCTAGTGCTCTGTATCTGGAGACTGAAGTGCCCACCTCCTATAGCCAGGAAGGACTTCCAGTGGAGGGAGGGGGACACCACCCCACCCACAGAACATTTGATCAAAAATTTACACTGCTTACAAGGTGTGCAGGCATAACACTTGTGTAGAGACTGAGGGATAAAACAGGATTTTAATGTAATTGATGGTATTGTAAGAAAGAAAAAAATGCTCAGAAACCAGCACTTTATTATTTCAAACCACAACGCAATGTGATTAATTTGCAGTCCCATAGAAAAGAATTATCTTCTATAAATATCTGGTAAAAGATTACAGGTGTTTCTTACAAGAAGTCAGATCTTAAAGAGTATATGACCACATAAAGACATAACATCCACAGTTATTCAGATAATGAAAAATAATACCTAACTTTATTCTTTTTTCATTCTTTTAAAAATTTTTATATTAATTACAGTTTATTCACTTTGTATCCCAACTGTAGCTCCTTCCCTCATTCCCTCCCAATCCCACACTCCTTTCCTCATCTCCTTCCATGCTCCTCCCCAAGTCCATTGATAGGGGAGATTCTCCTCCCCTTCCATCTTACCCTAGCCTAACTAACAGGTCTCATCAGGACTGGCTTCATTGTTCCCCTCTGTGGACTGGTAAGGCTGCTCCCCACTCAGGGGGAGGTGATCAAAGAGCCAGCCACTGAGTTCATGTCAAAGACAGTTCCTGTTCCTATTACTAGGGAACCTCCTTAGATACTGAGCTGCCTTGTGTTACATCTGCGCATGGATTCTAGGTTATCTCCATGCATGGTCCTTAGTTGGAGTCTCAGTCTCCAAAACTTTATTCTTTTGTAAGCAAAGATTTAAAATCTGGGCCGAGGAGATGCTCACGATGTAAGAGTACTAGCTGTATAAGCATGCCAAGAGTTCAAACCCCAGCATCCATGCAGGAAGAGATGTACATGGTGTACCTGGAACATAGGTGCTCTGGAGAACAGAGACACTAAGATCCTTAGATGCTCCATGCCAACCTAACTCCAGACTTAGGGAGAATCCCTGCTGCAAGTGAACAAGGTGAAGACTAACAAAGACGGGCACAGCATGTCCATTTCTGGCCTTTTTGAACATAGGCGAGCAAACACGCACACACATGTGCATATGTCATATGCTAATACACACAGTCATCCACACAGAAGAAAATAAAATAAACACTTGAAGATAAGAACATGAGCCAAATAAAATAAGCAGACTAAGACATCTCAGAAATCTCCTGGGAGGCATCAGCATTTTATACAAAGTTGATAATATATATTTCATTGAGAAACACAGCATTTAAGAAATTGTCAAGAGCAGTACTGATACCTAGGCAGAAAATGCTAAGTAATCAGCAAGTGCAAAGGCTTCTGGAAGCCCAATGCAGGAAGCTGGAGGTAGATGCGAGCAAAAGTTAATGCTTAGAAGGTTAAAAGGTGATATAGGACTTGACTCTGATCTGAGATTGTGGAGAACCAATGGATGTTTTTGAGGGTTTTTGAGATGGGAGGAAATGAAGGTGGCTCTTGTGCAGGTGAAAGGCTGCAAAGAGAAAAAGTTGGAAGGAAGTAGATAAGCAAGGAGAAAACAATGTGTGACATAGGTGAGAACTGGGATGTAAGTCATGGAAGCCGCAGCACAGAGGGTGAGAAATGTTCTGTCCTGGGTGTGTTCAGAGAACACTTTGATAAGGAATTGCATGACTTTTAAAGAAATGGAGGATTTGAGGTTGATACCTCCAGCATTTTGACCTGGAGCAATCAATGGGGAGCCACCACCACCTGGGAATTATCAAGGGGGTTTACATGCCATTTCTCATTTATAAGCAAATTATAAGTATATTTATGTTTGTAATGAATTTAGTTTCTAGATAGGAAGGTAAATTTCAAAACTGAGTCCAGGTAAGTGTAAGAGAAGGAAACGTGAATCGGCAGTTGAGAAGGTTAGTGTTAACTCTCTATTAACTAACTCTTAGTTAACTAAATAATGACACCTTTATAGCATCTAGAGTTCCCTGAAACATAGACCTCCACGCATGCCCATAACTGAAGTGGGAACACACACTCAACACGGATGGCACCTCCATTTTCATGATGGGATCCTGGAGTGCCTAAAATGGGTTCTAAGAACCAGCAAGTATTCATAATTTTGTTTCTGATTGTAAATGCGATGTCATAGGCTGCCTTAACCTCTGACTGCTCGATGCCTGGCTTCCCACCATAATGGACCACACCTTTGAACTGTGAGCAAGAATAAGCTCTTTCTCCCTTTGGTAGTTTTTTCAGAGTATTTTTTATAACGGTGACATTAATACATCAGTCGACATATAACTGAGATTTTTTTAATTCTTTTATTAACTTATTTGTTTAATCACTTGACAGCCTGATTGTAGCCCCCTTCCACTTCTCATTTCAGTCCCACCCTCACTCCCCTTCCTCCATTCTCCCCTCTTGGTCACTGAGAAGGGGAGACTTCCAAGGAGAACTAACACACCCTGGCACATCAAGTGGCAGCAGGACTAAGCACATCCTCTCCCACTGAGGGCAGACAAGGCAGCCCAGCTAGGCAAAAGGAATCCAAGAGCAGGCAACAGAGTCAGAGTCAGCCCTAGCTCCAAATCTTAGAGGACCCATGTGATGACTAGGCTGCATATCTGCTACAGATGTGGAGGGAGCCTAGATCCAGAATATGCATGCTCTTTGGTGGGTGGTTCAGACTTTGTGAGCCCCATGGGCCCAGTTAGTTTACTCTGTAGGTTTGTGAGTGTGTGTGTGTGTGTGTGTGTGTGTGTGTGTGTGTGTGTGGTGTTCTTGAACTCTTGGGCTCTGTCTATCCTTCCTCCCACTTTTCCATAAGACTTTGTGAGCTCGGGCTATTGTTAGGCTGTGGTTCTGTGCATCTGTGAGATTTATTAAAATGAGATAAAGATGCTGACAGAGGGAGATAGAATGGGTGAGAAGGAAAAATGTCATGAAAGAAAAGAAAAGGAAGGAGATGTATTGCTCTACTATATGCTTGCTTCTAGGAGAAGTAAAAGAACATTGCAGAAGAAACTGAAAACTGCTTAATAAAACACCTGATAAAATGCAGTGAAGAAAGTACTTCTAGGACAAGAGACCTGCATTATTGCTTTGTTTTAACAGTTGGCTTTCATTTGAGACCATTAAACTTCCAAGCATGGCTTGCACAGAGAGACTCAAACTTCAGAGAACGCTCACCAGCTTACTCCTAACAGACAGTGTGCTGGGGCCTGTTGATGGATACCATTCTTAAATCCCACCTATGTACTCAGTATCCTCAGTATAGAGAAGTAAAAGATTCATAATATGCTTAGAATGCAATAGCAGTCATATTTACTTAACATACAGGCTGTATGTTAAATATATTTCCCCTACAACTTAACAAGAAAATATTGTTCCCAACTCAGGAAAAAAACATCATCCTGACTCAGGTGGTTTTTAGTGATCAAGATAAATGTACGAATGACTGAGGCCAAAAGATGACCTATAACTGTCAGGAAATTAAGAAGATATAATATAGTACAGTTATAACAATAACAACTGGAGTAAGTTACTTCCATTGAGTTATTGTCATGTGCTTGATACTATATTAGTATTTTATGTAGGCATTAACTTTTAAAGACTTTGCTTATTATTATTTTAATTGTCTCAATTTAAAATTTCAATTTTCTAAAGAATTTTATATATGAGTACCACATTTACATCATTTCTACCCCTTCTTCTCCCTGCTATTACTGCTTCCATAAGCCCTCCCATTGGAACCCATGACCCCATCCTTTATAATTATTGTTTTACACACACACACACACACACACACACACAGACATACATGCACGCACACACACAACCACACACAAAATCTATTGAACCATTTAATATTGCTCTTATATACATGTGTTTAGGACTAGCCACTTAGGGTCGAATAACCTATAGATAGATAGATAGATAGATAGATAGATAGATAGATAGATAGATAGATAGATAGATAACCTACAAGGGTATTTATCTATGTAGAAAACTAATTCTGCTTTCTTAGCAACTACTGATCGTCTCTGGTTCTTCATATAATGTGCATGGTGATGTGTGTATGTGAAAACTATATCATCCACAGTGGACTGTGTTGTCATTATGTAGGTCTTGTTCAGGCCACCATATTGTTGTAATATTTATTATGGGTCCTGCATCTCTGATAATATCTAGAAAACATTATCTATGGGCATGTGGCCTGGCCCTAGCTATTACAATTTTTCCCCTTTCATGTAATGCTTTCTGATCCTCATGTTATATGAGCTGCACTGTAAATCGATCTGTTTTGGTTGAAGACCTCATACACACTTATTGTCTGCACTTTGAAATTTGATGCTGCAAAAAAATTTATTTGACGAGGGACGAGAGCTATATTTGTCAGTGGGTATAAGGTTAAGTATTAGAATACAGTTAGAAACCATATTGGTTTAGGAAATGGCTGTGGCATGTTCTTCTCTAAGGTATATGACAAGATCAGCCATGGTTTATTTCCTAAGTTAGCAAATAACGTATGATCCCTTTCCGCAAAGTTGCCCTTACATTCAATTAGACAGCTGTTGGGTACTCCCCACATATAAGTGACACTAATACATCATTGGGGATATCTTGCCGGTCAGGTCACTATTGTGGTTTACAGGCTTTATAACTGGGAAGAACCTGGTCATAATGGCTGAGATCAAGAAAACAACTGAAATCAAAGGCTGGAAGGGAGGCCAGGAAAGGGAAAACCTTAACACTAATGATGAGATTACAAAACAATTTATCTACCATGGAAAGAGGTGTGGAAAATGCCTCAAAAGTTAAAATCAGATTCCCTATATGGACTAACTACTTGATATATTCCCAAAGTATATGTCTTTGATATATGCCCAAAGTACTCGACATTCTTTTATATATATCCTTGTTTCTCCATGTTCACTGCTGCTCTATACACAAGAACCAGGAAATACTAAAAACCTAGATGTGCTTTCTTCTTCTTCTTCTTCTTCTTCTTCTTCTTCTTCTTCTTCTTCTTCTTCTTCTTCTTCTTCTTCTTCCTCTTCTTCTTCTTCTTTTTCTTCTTCTTCTTCTTCTTCTTCTTCTTCTTCTTCTTCTTCTTCTTCTTCTTCTTCTTCTTCTTCTTCTTCTTCTTCTTCTTCTCTTTTTCTTTAAAATTTATTCACTTTGTATCCTAGCTGTAGCCCCATCTCTCATCTCCTCCTGGTCCCACCCTCACTCCGTCTTCTCCCCAGCATGGCCCTCCCCTAGTCCACTGATAAAGGAGATCCTTCTCCCCTACTCTCTGACCCTAACCTATCAGGTATCATCAGGACTATCTGGATCCTCCTTCTCTTTGGCTTAGTAAGGCCACCTCGCCAAGGGTAGTTAATCAAAGAGCAGGCAACCAAGTTCATACCAGTAACTTCCCCTGGTCCCCTTACTACAGAACCTCCATGGAGACTGAACTGCCCATGAGCTACATCGGATCAGGGGTCTAGGTCCTCTCTATGAATTGTCCATGGATGATTCATCAGTCTCTTCATGAGCATATGAGCCCAGATTTTTTGGTCTCCTTGTGAAGATTCAATTCCCTTCAGGTCTTTCTATCTCCCCTTCTACCACAAGATTCCTGGCATTCTGTCCAAAGTTTGGCTATGAGTCTCAGCATCTGCTTTCATATCCTGCTGCATATAATCTTTCAGAGGCCCTCTGTGGAAGGCTTCAGTTCTGTTCTCTGTCTTCTCCTACTTCCGATGTCAACCTTGTTTCCTCTTCTAAATGAGAATTAAGCATCTTCCATAGGGTCCTCCTTGTTGTATAGCTTCCTTAGTACTATAGATTTTAGTATGTTTATCCTATATTATAAGGTTAATATCCACTTATAAGTGAGTACATACTATGTGTGTCTTTCTTCTTCCAGGTTACCTCACTTAGTGCTACCTGAAGATCCAGCTATACCACACCTGGGCATATATCCAAAAAAAATGCTCAAGTATACAACAAGAACATTTGCTTAAGTATGTTCATAACAGCTTTATTCAAAATAGCCAGAATCTGGAAACAACGCAAATGTCCCTCAACCAAAGAATGGATGCAGAAATTTTGGCACATTTACACATGGAATACTACTCAGCAATTAAAAACAAGGAAACTATGAAATTTGCAGGCAAATGGATGAAAGTAGAAAAGATCATCCTGATTAAGGTAAACTAGATGTGCTTTAACTGATGACTTGATAATGAAAATGTGTTACATGAATAGAACACATTCCATACAGCTAAAAAGACAAATGAGGGTGTCAAAAGAAATCTAGAGTGAGGAATAGAAGGACATAAGTGGTAGAGTGGAGGAGAGAAGAAAGATGGAGCAATCTCACTGGGGAGGGAGGATGGAGAGCAATACAGAGGAAAAGTGATGAATGGGAGATAAAAAATGTTAAGGGTGTTTAAAAATTAACTAGTATATATTTAAATGGAGTTGCACAAAGCATGATGACAATGCTTCCCTCAAGACCTATAGACTGTTCAACAAAAACTCTAGTGTCAGACATGGGGCACCTCAGGAGAGCCCAAAAGACCCCCAAAACTATATAGGCTGTCACCGTTGTTTTTGGTTGCATCCCAGAACATAGTATGAAACCCTTTAGCTGAAAATAATATCCACTTTGGATAAAGGACCTGAAAGTCTCATCCCTGAAGACCATCTCTCACAGTACCAGGAGCCGCTATGTGAATGGCCATGGGGAAAATCAGCCAATGTTATTTTAAATTTTAATATAATATAAAACAGATAAGGTTGTGGGTTATTTCTATTACCAGGAAGACCATGCATGACAGATTGAGTGCTGTAATTTCTTTCCAATGGATATGGGAATCATCATTTTTTGGTTGCATGTCTTGCTATACTGTAGATGACTTCAGTTGGTCAATCACACAGACAAGCTTTTGTTTCTCCAGATGTAAATACATGGATGTGATCAACAGACTATGAGGACAGATTGTGAAAGCTGCATGATTGACTCATGTACCAAAACTCCTTTTTTTCTGGAGAAGAACTGAAGAAAAGAGTCACATCAAGATAGAAGTTGAAGAACTGGTGTTGATTCGAGATGTCTATTTCTCAGCCAGCACTGTAGTTCACAAAAGAAAGGAAAGAAATTCTCCAGTAGTAGTAGTGAAAAACAAGTCTTCTATAACTGGGCTAATGGAAAGATAATGCCATCCAATTATTACATTCGACTCCATTAAAGCTAAGATTTGCACTGACCTTGAAACCTCAGGAAGTGACTCAGATGATTACTTCAGGGAAAAAAAAGAAATCCAGAAATAAGAATGAATTTCCAAGATTACTTTTGAGCTACCTAGAATTTTAGTGGAAAATTCAACTATTGCTTGGAAAACTTCTGGCCAATGCTCCACTATAATGAAAAGACATTCCTAGTCATTTTATTGAATAGTATCTACATAATGAAGCTGTTGAGTTTTCTAAAGCCCGTGATTTCATCATAGAGAATATGGGACTTGATAATCTATCCTTCCTTTCTAATAACTTTTTAACCAGTGAAGGTCTTCACGAGGAAGCCTTTGTTCAAACTGGCTAAAACTATCATCCTGGATATTCATTTGCCCCACAAAATGATACACACTGATAATCAAGAAAAAAGAGCATCCAAAATTTCAGAAATATTTACAAAGAATATTTTAATACTTATAATAAGCAAAGAAACACTTAGAATAATCGATATTTTCCTATACATAAATGCATCAGGTAAGTAACTATAAGTCTCCAGCATTCTTCATGACAGCTATGAAACACTGTAGGTAATTGATTGCTTTTGGGCTCAGTTTGGCTCAGCTATTCAGTTGTCTTTCTGTCAGATTCATATAAGATTTGTCAAACAAAGATGTAAGCTCTATTTTTCTCATTTTCACCTAAAAGTTTTAAGTCTCCCATGATAAGTCCAGATGTACTGACTAAAAGATTAAATATTAATGCCATACCTTTCTAGTAGCAGGATTTTGATGGTATTAAAGGCCAAATATTTGCTTTCTAGCATTCCATGAACAAATGCTTCATGTGTTACCTTTAAGAGTACACAAACTACTTTTCCCTTGAAATGTAAAAGTCTGAGTTTAAGACTGTTGACATCAACTGTCAGATGTGCATTTTTCTTTACTGCTATGGCAGACATCATTGCCACACCCTTTCAGGGGCAAGAAAGATTTAGTTCCTTCAGTTTCATATTCTGATATGGAGAATACTGGATTCACAACCCTGGAATTTAGGAAGTTTGGGACCACTGATACAGATAAATATGCATGCCCATCACCTGGGCATGTAAGCACGCGCAGCAATGGAATCACAGGTGCAGCATGTCGAAAATGACTTCCATTTCCAGTAGCACTTACCAGATATAATGTACATTTTGCGATAAAAAGACAGCATCATGGTAAATTGCAGACTATGTTATCTATAGAGAAGCTATTTCACAACACTGGTACGATCCCATCTGTTATGTAAGATATTGACATACAGTCATAAAATATGCTGAGATCTCTAAAAACTGAAACTGAATGTTACTAGCATTTCAAAAAAAAAAAAAAAGGCTCTTAAAGAGTTTCTTTGCCAGTCTGCATTTTACTACAGTGAGATTTTGAGGAAAAAGGAAATGGAAGACTCAATCAATTCTCATTAACCCAGAATACAAAAATATAGGGAGACTCACTGGCAGATGGTTTGATTTAGTCACAAAAATGTGGCCATAATCTAGTAGTAACATCCTTTTTTTTTTTTTTTCAAAAGAAATTTATCAGAGTGGTGCTGTAGTGAATCATTTCATTTCCAGGTGCAAAACATAAATATATTAATACTTGAAATTCAGAGTAGGCTAATTTACCATTCTGATTAGAATTTCTTTGATTGACGAAAACAGTTCATCATATCACATGACCAATATTCCAAACCTCATATACACAGAACAGAACAAATTAACAAATGTACATGGAATTCTCAGACAACTTTCCCCAAAACAATTTATCTACAAAACATAACCCAGGAGTTGACAAATGATAAGGAGCCATTGATTTTATAATGTATCTACAGAGTGGTTTGCAGCTTGCTTCAGCCTCTTTCTCAGTTAAAACACTCTTTGCTTTAATATTTGTCTTTTAGGAGACGAGTAGTTGTATCAAAATTAAGGAAGAAGAGGTCATGAATTTATAAGGAATGGGAGTGACACTGAGGAGTTGGAGAGGGGGAAATTGGGAAGGATGATATAGAACCATACTAATGTGTGAAGTTCTCAAAAATAAAATAATTAAAATCAAGTCTGTTTTATCATCTCTAGGGTTTTTCTCAATCCACTAAACAGTCATGTATGAACTAGTATGTAGTATGTATTCATTGTATTTGAGTTGTGCTATTTCAAAGCAGTGATTTTTGTATATTTATTTTATTTATCTTTGCAATAATGGGACATTGTATTTATTATTATAGAGTGATGATTTCTAGATATGTAGATAAATCAAAGTTTAAACTCTGAAATTTGTATGCATATATCTCTCTACAAATGTATAAAATGACAACTGAGGGTGCAGTTTTATCAAACTTTTAAAGTTTAATGAAATTTAATCTTATCTTAATCTAATTGGGTCAATAATATTTTTAACTCTGAGGATTTTACTTTTCAGCACTAAATTTTTTCCTAGTGACATGTTGAGCTGGACTCACTCCTGAAGCTAACAATATGACACTCTGTCCACTGGAGTGATATTTTTGTCTCAAAAGAGCAAACGGCATGACTGTCCTGAAACTGAAAATGTCTGGATCCCAAAGCTGACAGCCCTCTTACCCATAGCACAGGGCTAAGACAGTAGATCATCATGCTGACTGACCTTTAGCAATGGCAGAAGCCTACTTTCTTTTGTCCTATTGATTTGAAATGCAATGCTAATTAGACTAAGGCATGCTAATTTCTAGTATTTACAAAAGATACATTATAAGGAAAAGGCATGTTTTGGAAATGAAGAATATCTCAACTCCCCAAATCCTAGGTCCTCCCATGATGATTATGAAATGCAGTTTTGGTAGCCTGCATTAATGTTTTTTTCTGGAGTGGAATGGGAATAACCACAACACAAAACAGCACTTCAGGGACTCGATTAACTGAAAACCAATTGCAATTCATTCCAAACATTTCCTAGATTTATCTATGTTTATAATAAGATATATTATAGTGCTTATTGAAGTACTGCATCTTCTTCCAAGTCAACAGTTTTGGGACCTTTGGGAGACAACCTAATTAAGTCACAGTTTCCTCATTTTATAAAATAAAAGTCATACCCTAGAGACTGTGGACAGGAAAAATGAAGTAAAGTACAATAAGTAATTTGTGCAGTGCCTCACACACGCTATGTTTTCAGTAAACAGTGAACGTATTTTACATCCTTTAAAACTTGTGATGTTGAAATAAATGGTGATGTTGACTACAATAGAATTAACTACTGCCAACTTTCTTTCCTACAAAGCTCTTCTTATTTCACCATTGCCAAGGATTTCAAAAACACCTTAGAACACACAAGAACTCAAATGAGATAACAAACTAGACAGAATTGCTCTTCCATTTCACCCTCAAAAATCTGCTTCCTTTTACAGATATTCTGAAGTATTTAATAAAGTTAAAATTTTCCTTTTGTCACTAAAAAAATAAGCTCTTCTCATCTTAGTCTGCACAACTGGACAGCCACATGTTCATTGTATTCTTTTGACTTCACGCATCATATAAACCTACTCAATCAAAAAGACTCATTTACAATGAGCATATAATATTGTCTAAAATTCCAAGTAAGCAGAATGCAAAAACATTCTAAATATTAGCAGGATTCCCCATTATTTTTTCTCATCTACTCTGCTTTCTGATTTCTTTGTTTTCTAATTTGCTTTTTTTTTTTTTTAGTTTTTATTAATTAGAGTTTATTCACTTTTTATCCCCCTGTACTTCCCTCCCTCCTCCCCTCCCAATCCCACCCTTCCTCTTTCCTATCTGTGTCCCTCTCCCAGTCCACTGATAAGGGAGGTTCTCCTCCACTTCCATCTGACTCTAACCAATCAGGTCTTTTCAGGACTGGCTGTATGGTATTCCTCTGTGGCCTGGTAAGGCTTCTCTCCCTTCAGGAGGAGGTGATCAAATCTGCTTTTTTAATTGGTCTTTTCTTTCTGTTTATCCTAGTGTGTGCTTTTTCATTTATTTGTGCCATATGGCAAAATTAATGGTGTCCTTAGCTCCATATGTTTGACCTACAAGCAGATTTCCAAAGGGACACTATTATTTTTTCATCTCAGCAGTAAGAAAGTCAAGCATGCATTACGGCTCCATATTGCGTGGCAAACTTCATCTGGAATCTCTGTTTTGTACTATATGATTGAGTTCAAAGAAATCCCTTGCTTAATAAGGCAGTGAAAAGGCTTGTTTCTGCAGAGAAAACAAACAGACCTGGAAGTGCAAAAAACCTTAAGATTTTACTAAAGTTATACAACAGTCTCCCAAGGTTGAGCTTGGTCCATAACTGATGCTTAGAAACTGTGTTGAAGTACAGTGATTATTCAGAAAGGAGATAAGCCTGGAGCATTCATATCTTGAATAGACAGCAAGAGATGATACTATGTTATAATAGTAATCAAGGATATTATAAACCTAATTTCTCTTACTGGTAATAATTAATACAATGTTTCTCATTAAGTAAAATACTATACTTCCAGAGGTACAATGCCCTGTTGAAGTGACTCCCTAACACTAAGATACACAAATGTATAATGCTTTCATAGACACTGATGATTTACTGGCTGAACAACTGACAAGAAAAACTGAACGGACTAATTCTAGGTATCTGAGGAACCCAGAGTTCCCCCTAAGAACTTAAAGTTTCACAGTTTTAGTGGCAGAAACTTAACACAAGGTATTAGCTTTCAATCAAAGAATACATATTCCATATAAAGAAAATCACCTATATTTTTATTCAGTTAAATTTCCTTGAAATATTTTTTAAAACATATCCAAAAGAATGCAGAGATGTTACCACTTCAAAAACAGAATTTTAATTGTTAATGTACTATTGAAATTTCCTTTTAAAAAAAGGCCATATACGGTTTAACACTGTTGTTATGGGAAATGCTACATTCTCCAAATACTATCTCAAATAAAAACAGTAAGCAAATATTGTTTTGTTCATTGCAAAGCCATAGCATTTTAAAAATTCTTGTTCCTTTTCGTGGTATACATGTGGTAAGAATGGAAGAAATTCAAGTCACATTAAATTGAGATAGCTTTGGATAATACAAATCCCTGTTGTCACACTAATTATCCGCCTTCTTAAATAATTTTCCACTGAATTGTGCTTGCAAGACCTTCTCTTGTTTATTGAGTGTCTACTAAGTGCAAAGCACAGAATAAAAAGAGAGAGTTCAGAGAATATCAACTGATGAAATGATGATAAATAAGTAAGGACTGCTTTCACAAAGAGTTTACAAATGCCAGAGGATGAGATGAACTGAGAAATGCAGTCTGGCACATTGGAAAGAGCATTGAAAATGGAACTCAGATACCCAGATGTGGTATTCAACTACAGGCATGAGTGTTACTACAGAGAAATGAATGTCTGGTATAAAAAAAAAGGAAAGTTAATGTTGTTTCAATAATCAGAAGCATAGGCCTTGAGCAGCTTATGAGAGAATTGCTCAGATGATAGTGTCAATTATCTTTATAAAGATAGGCATAATCTTACAAGTACTGAATAATTGTATATAAAATAAAAAAGTCATACACATGTTACATAATCTAATATATATGATATATATACATACACACACACACACACACACATATATATTCCTGATGGGTTTTAGCCTGTATAAATTTACAAAAAGGCTGAGGTAGGGGAAACATGATGATTAAAATATAATAAACCATCAATTAAATTTCAAGTAATGATGGAAAAATTTTGGAGGGATTAGACAATGGAAAGAGATGCTCAGGGGAGTTTGGAATTATAGCCTCTAAGAGCTTTGTATTATATGCCCCTTGACATCTTTTACAAATGCAGGTCAGGGTTACAAGTTGCCAGCTAAATTTAACAATGAGTGTGTGGAGATTTTCCTTGGTTATGAAAACAAACAAAGAGTCCAAATTAATTAATTCACTTGTAAAGATAAAAGCCTCAGCCAAATTCAAGAGTTAGATTTTTCAGAATAATGTTGTGTATTTGTGTTTGTGATGGTGTACATGCCTGCAATAAAATACATCAGTTACCGTTTCTTAGAAATTAACTATTATATTAACAAAAACTGCATTTATTTATCATAAATTATTTACAAGTGTGGGGAAGTGAAAATGACTGGGTGTAACAAAACACAAAGCATGTCTGATGCTTTTATCGTGTAGAATTGTAAACACTGTAAGATTTAGAAATAATACATTTCTGAACGTGAAATATTTTAATTTAAAGATACCATCAATAATATACAAATCATCTTCACATTTGCAACATCTGACAACCCTAAGAAATAATTCACAATTTGTTGAAAATGTGTTTGCTCATTTAAGAATAAGACGTACTTAAATGTTCAACTTCATTAGTAATCAGGGAAACACAAATCTAAAGTACTTCGAGATTTCATCTTCCAACAGTCAGAATAGTCAAGATCAATAAAACAAACCATAGCTCATGCTGATGAGGATATGGAGCGAGTTAAGCACTCACCCATTACTGGTGGGAGTGAAACCTCACACAACCACTATGGCAAACAGTGTGAGATTCTTCAAGAAGCTGGGAACCAATCTCCTTTATGACCTGGTTATACCACTCTCAGGCACGTGCCCAAATCTACATCCACAAGGACAGTTACTTAACCATGTTCATTGATGCTCTATTCATAATAGCCAGAAATTGAAAACAAATTAGATGTCAATTTACTGATCAATAGATTAAGAAAAGGTAATACATTTATTCAGTGAAATATTACTAAGCTTTCAAAAAAATAAAATAACGAAACTTACAGGTAAATGAATGGAGCAAAAAATAAGCAAACAAACAAAACTAACAAAAATCCAGAGTTGGGTAACTGAGACCTGGAAAGACAAATACGTTATATATTTGCTTATTTGTGGTTATTTGCCATGTAGTCTTTGGTAAGCAGGCTACACATCATATAACCACAGAGGTTAGGTATATAGGTAAAGGGACTAGAGGACAGGAGAGGATCTTTGTAGGAAATGGAAGTAGAATAGATACTTATGAATGGGTGGGAGCAGGTAGAAATGGAAGGACCGAATTGAGAAGGGGGAAGAGAAAGGTCAGAGAGGAATAAGAGGATGCACAGCTAACACTAAGGCCCATTTGAGGGGTTATATGTAAACCTAATACAATAGATTTATCCTGTGTGTACCTGTATGAAGGCAATCCAAATGATATCACCAAATAACAAAGATAAAAACTGAAATTAACACATTTTCATCAGTTGAAGCTTCCAATACCAGGAATGAATTACACCGAATTGAATTCTTGGCTAAAGTGGTCCTAAGGAAATCCACAAACAATCCAGGCGGTCATTGCCAAGGTCATTGGTTGCTCTCCACAATCTTCCAGTAAGCTTCTACTGCTCAAAATTACAGCTACACAACACATTGAACATGGAGACATTGAGCTTGTTCCTGCCTGGAGCCTTCTCCCTCTGCATGCAGCCTAAAGTGAAAGGTAACTACCAGTTGAATTCCAGCTGTTCTGCAGTGAGGACTTTTCTGCCAGATGCATAGTGCAAAAGTGGCACAAAGCTTGTGTGAACAACCAACCATCTGGTTGGCTTTAAGGCTCATTACATGAGATGGAATTGATGTCCAATTCCAATGCTGAGGAAACCAAGTACCTGAGTGCAGATAGATCATGGATCCAGAGGAAAACCAATTCCTACTTGTGTACTAAAGGGACACAGTCATAAAATGACTGCAATCAGCATTCTATATTCTTATGTAAGTATCTTCCTTAGCCATAATCAGAGAAGTTTGAAAGGTGGAAAACACCATGGAAATGAGGACTTCTGAACAGTGTGTAACTAGCATACAAATGAACACACAGAGATTGTGACAACATGCACAGCCACAAACCAGAAGTTTATCCAATTGATGGTCACTTATAAATGAAAATTTGTATTCTCCAATGTAGTCTCATTGAGTATATAAGTATATAAGGCCCAGGTGAGACCAGGCCCTACACACAGCAGGAAATGGCCAACACAAAATGAACTCAGTGGCATCTTTGGAAGTTCTTTGTCTTCTGTTTTGTCAGAGCCTCGATGTATGAATATATGTCTGTCTGTCTTATGTATGTATGGATTTAATTTACCTTTCTTAACAGGTACTTGATGACTACCTTATAGCTTCTGTTCAGTGTGTTTATGGGATTCCTGTAAGTGTGAATGTACCTGTCTCTGTGCCCATATGTGCTTTGTGTGTGTGGGTGTGATTTTTCATTGACTATTTTTTTTAACTTTTTCCATTCCAATTTGTTTGTTTTTATCTCATTTTATTATTATTTTTAAGATGCATGCTTGCTTTCTAAGAAGACAACAGAGGATGTGCATGTAGATCATCATACCTCTAATACTGCTAATTGTGTAGGTTACAGTGAAATGTTAATAAAATAAATGTGTATATCAC
This sequence comes from Rhombomys opimus, assembly GCA_010120015.1. Taxonomy (NCBI): domain Eukaryota; kingdom Metazoa; phylum Chordata; class Mammalia; order Rodentia; family Muridae; genus Rhombomys; species Rhombomys opimus. The sequence goes on from REGO01000760.1 coordinate 253,355, forward strand.
TTGGGGAATCATCCGTATTTAATGTAAGTGTCAAGAAAAGGCTAGTATCAGTAGTTTAAAAAAGCTATAAAAATTAGAAAGAATGTGCAACAGAATTTGTAGTTAACATAAGACCTGAAATACTTATGATCGGGTAATTGGCATGAAATTATTCATTCCACATACGCGGAAGATGTGCAGCACGGTCAACATGTGGAGTAGGGCTAATATTGGGCGTAGGGCTGTCTCCATCTCTGTTGCTCTAGATTGCTTTCCCCTAGCTGGATTGCCTCACGGGCCCGGGATGAGTGGGTGACCTTAGTCCTGCTGTGACTTGAGGTGCCAAGGTAGGTTGGTACTTCTTGGAGGACTCTGGAAAGAAGGAGAAGGAGCAATGGGTGTGAGGATGGGGCTGGAAGGAGAGGAGGGAGGGGGCTGGGATCAGGCTCTAAAAAGATTTAATTAACTAATTAATTTAAAAGATCATATGACTTTGTTGGTCTCCTTTTGGAGTGCCTGTCCCCTCAATGTTTTTCCACCCCCCCCCATTCTTTCATAAGATTCCCTGCACTCTGCCCAGAGTTTGGCTATGAATCTCAGACTCTGCTTCGATACCTCGATCAGTAGTCTTTCAGAGGCCATCTATGTTTGGGGGCCCTGCAGAGACTGATACCCCAACCAAGGAAACACATGGAGAGGACCGAAAACCCCAGCTCAGATGCAGCCCATAGATTCAGTCTACAAGAGGGTTCCCTAAGAAGAGGAGAAGGGGCTTTCTCTGGCATGAACTCAGTGACAGGGTCTCTAATCACCTCCTCCTGGAGGGGTGCAGCCTTGCCAGACCACAGAGGAAGACAATGTAACCCGTCCTAATGAGACCAGATAAGCTAGAGTCAAATAGAAAAAGAGGGGGATCTCACCTATCAGCGAACTGTGGAAGAGGAATAGGGGGAGAAGAGGGAGGGAGGGTGGGATTGGATGGAAATGAGGGGCCGGGATACAAATCGAATTAATTTTAATAAATGATAATAATAAAAATTAAAATCATATGAAAATTTGCTAATTAATCAAACTGCTTTGTCTTAGAGAGACTAAGAAATTCATTTTGAAAGTTGAATAAGTGTTATAATGTAGTAAAATTAGCACCTCATGTGATTATCACATAAGAAGGGCTGTGTAGTATTACAGAAATATAAACCAAAGTGTTAAAGAATTGAAAATAGAAAGCTAAAGGCTATTTGTCACATAAACAGCGATACAATATTTTAATAACTTGATTGTGCCAACATATTCCCTAAGTGTGTATTAAGTAGTCTGCATGATAAACTGGCAGAATTCAGAGCACAGTTCCGTAAGGAATACCCTGAAGTCTGCATTGAAACCCGTTTAGTAGGGAGACTGTGAGTTATATATGTGTAGTGCATATTCCAATACTTTGGTCAAAGTGAGAGCTGTACATAAGGGTTTTGCCCTTACCCACTCTAATAAGAAACTAATTCTTCTATTACTGAGACGCAAGTTCTTCAGCAATTTTTATAAACAAGGGTATCGCCTTTATTAATACATCCTTCATGCAAATCCTTATTCTTTCTATTTAAGTACATACAAAGCATTCAACTTCCTGTATTAGAGACAGTCACTCTGTCTTTGTACAAGTGTTAAGGACTTCTCCTTAGCAAAAATATCAAGAAAGGAGTATAATTCTGTCCTTACTTTCATTTCATCTTCCCACAAAATCCATTTCAACTATAGCTATAGTAATCTTATCTTGTTTAATGTCAAAAGATTCTAACATATATGAAATCCCCCTCTATCTTCTGGCTGACCAACAGGGAAGAATAAGTACATATTGAGTGATAGTTGAGGACTTTTACAGATTTCATAAAGGTTCAGGGTTCTCAAGCAAAGGAACACTGAGAAAGACTGTGGCAGATACTTCTGTTCAAAATTCTGAGGGTCCTGTGCTCTGTAACAGACTCTAAAGAGTCCCTATTGGCCTGCTCTTTGATCACCACCCCCTGAGGGGGAGCAGCCTTACCAGGCCACTGAAGATGACAGTGCAGCCACTCTTGATGAGACCTGATAGACTAAGACCAGAAGGAAGGAGAGAGGGACCTCTTTTATCAGTGGACTTGGGGAGGGGCATGCATGAAGAAGGGTGAGGGAAGGAGGTATTAGGAAGGGAGGAGGGAGGGGTTTATGGGGGGTTACAAAGTGAATAATAAAAGTTTATTGTAATTAATAAAAATTTAAAAAAGAGAAAAAAGAAAAAATACTCTAAAGAGTCCCTTCTATCAGTGGACTAGGGGAGGGGCATATGGTGAGAACTGGGAGGGAGGGTGGGATTGGGAGGAGGCGAAGGAGGGGGCCACAGCCAGGATACAAATTGAATAAATTGTAATAAATTATAATAAAATAAATATTAAAAGAGTCCCTTCTGTAATACTTTTGGTATTTAGTTCTGTTGCCTTCTCCTCACATCCATTTTTTGTGATACTTGAACATCTGTCAATTATAATACAAAATAACAATGATTAGAATCAGTAAGTACACAGATTTAATTAAATGATAGAGAGTGTAAAGGACCACAAATTCCTACTGTATCATTTGAAAAACAAAAACACAAATGACTATTTTTGAACCCTTAAAATAGAAGAAATGACCTGAAATTTCAAAAGCACTTAAGAAACTAAAATGAAAAGAAGTGCCTTATAACCATAAAAGGCTGTCCAATGAAATGATTTTCTTTTAATAATCATGTAACACAAAAATGTAATTAGATAGCTGGTTTCCGCCTTCCACTTTCCCGATGGTGAGTGCTCTCTGTCACAAACAACTCCATATTTGGCTAAGGCTGAGGATCTGGCTTGCTTATCTGCATTGCCCACTAGGCACGCTGGTGTTGGCTACCCAGAGGCTATTTTAAGCTATGGGCTGGCTTTCCCCAGGGTCAGAAGATTGTTCAAGGTTCCTGAATAAACTGCATTGAGAAGAACAAAAAAAAAAAAGATCAGAAAGAAGGAGAGGGGGACCTCCCCTATCAGTGGACTTTGGGAGAGGCATGCATGCAGAAAGGGGGGGAGGGTGGGACCGGGAGGGGAGGAGGGAGGGGCTTATGGGGGGATACAAAAGGAATAAAGTGTAATTAATAAAACTTAAATAAAAAATTTGAGAAAAAATGTAATTAGATACTTACGGTATACAAAGTAACATAGGTAAAATATACTGAATAATTAGTAGTTGAGCCAATTAGACTATCCATCATCCCTGATACCATTTTTGTCAGAATATTTGAAATGTGTTCTCATAGTAAGTTTGATTTATTCACTACTCTGCAAGAGATACTGAAAAGTTGCTCTATTACTTAGATCTGTAGACTTTACTCTACCCTTACCTTACTCTCAACTTCTCTCCTCTCTAAATGTTTTTCTCTTCATGGCTAAATTTGTGATTGGTTTAGATTCTGTTCATATTTTACATACAATTGAGAATCTGTGCTTTTTTTGCCTTACTTATTTAATATAATATCACAAGTGATAGCTGTCTTTCTTTGAAAGTCCAATTTTTCTTTTTTTCACACAGACATATGATTTTTATTCATGTATCATATTGATGGACACTTAAATTAATTTCAAAATGTGACAATTATGAAGAGTATCAAAATGAAGAACTCTCTGTAGAGATTCTTTGACAAACTGACTTCAACTATCTTGGGTAAATACTGAGGCGTAATTTGTATTGTGATTCAAATTTTGTATTTGAGGAATCTGTACATAGTTTTCTACAATGACTGTGATTTCTTACATTGCTCTTATCTGTGAGATCAATATTTTCTTTCTCTAGATCTTCACCTACACATTTTTCTCCTGTATTGTGTTAACAGACATGTTGACAAGATAATGTCTTACTGTGATTATATTTTTAATTTCCTTACAATAAAGGTTGCTTAGTGTTTTTTATCCATCTGTTGGCTATCCATAAGTCTTCTTTTGAGAAAGTCAATCTACATCATTTCTTGGATTAGCTGAGGATTTTGTTTGTTTGCTTGTCTTCTTATTCTTCAATTTTTTTTCTTAAACAATCTTAGCTTCTTCATTGTGTAGCACCTTATTCTGATGCAATTCTATTTGCCTACTTTTGATTTTGTTGCTTGAGGCATTAAGGCCAAACAAAAGAAGGAAAGAAAAAAAATTCCCAGGTCAATGCGTTCCCTATGTTTTATTCCAGAATTTTTCTGTTTCTATTTTGTGGTCAGTTCTTTAACTACTTGTCATTGGTGTTTAACACAGTGCAAGGTGACGTCCAATATCATCTTTATGGATGAATAGAAGGGAGTCATTTTTCCCAACACCATTTATAGAGTATAAACTTCCTATTGTGTATCCCTCCCCTCAGAGACCAGGGAATCCTGTGGAAGAAGGGAAGGAAAGAGTGTAGAAGTCAGAGAAATGGAAGACACCAAGAGAACACTGTGTCTCACCAAATCAACTCAGCATGGCAGTAACAGAACGCGCATGAGCCAGTACCAGGTCTTCTGAGGACGTGTTATGGTTGTTAGCTCAGTGCTTCTGTGGGACTTGTGACAATGGGAACAGGACCCTTTTTCTTCTTTTGAGCTGTAGTTTCCAAAACTTGTATATAGGACAAGTTTTGCCTTGTTTTGTTATATCATGTTGTGTTCTGTTAGGTTATCATCATTTAGAGGCCTGCTCTTTTCAGAAGAGAGAGAGTGGAGAACAGATAGGTGTGGGTGGAGATGAGAGTGGAGGAAGGAAAAACTGTGATTGAGCAATACTGTATGAGAAAAAAACTGTTTATATTAAAAATAAAAATTTAAAATAACATTAAAAATCAAGCACATGAAAGTGCTTATTTCATGAATGCCTATTGGGATCCATTGAGCACATTATCTGTTATTTGTTTTGTTTTTGCCACTATTATACTGTTTTAATAATTGTAACTTTGTAATAATTGTAACTTTGTAAGTTTGTAATCAGGCAATGAGATGCCTCCACCTTTGTTCCTTTTTTTTCATGTTTGTCCTTCATTTTCATATATTCTGTATTCTGTTAATAATACAGAATATTTTTATTTTGTAAAAAAAGGACAGTCAAATTTATAGATATTGAGTTGAGTCTCTACAGTACTTTGATAGTATAATGGTTTTAACTATGCTAACTATGATCATTTTCTATTTAATGATCACAAGTTGATTTTTTCATTTGATTATTTGTTAATGTATGGAAGTGTTTTGAAAACTAATGTCTTCCTGCTTTAATTTTTATTCTGATAATTTTGTTTGCTATTTCATTGTTTTATACATATTCTTTCTTTCTCACACAAACACATATACACACAGAGTGAAACACACACATTGAGAGACAGAAAGAGCAAGAGAGAATCCTCAGGAAAATATGACAATTAACTTTCCCATTTGACTTGGATGATTTTATTTATTTTTCCTCTAGAACAGCTACGGTGGGGGCGTTGCATTGCCTGTTGAATAACAAGAGTGCCATCCTTTCCTTGTTCCAGATGTTGGAAGCAAGAATTTCCACCATTCAGCCTTGTGTATAAGTGACATTTCCTATTGTACAGAGATGCATTCCTTCTATGTCTAATTTGGTAGAGTGTTCATTACAATACTTTGTAGAACAATGTCAAAATTTTATATCAGGGTAATTCTGGCATCATAAGAGAAGTTTAAAAGCAGTTCTCTTTGGTTTTTAGAAAAGTTTAAGATATAATGGCAATAGTTACTTTAACTGTGTCAATTTTACTTTATCAGTGAAGCCATCCTGTCCTAGGCATGTCTTCTCTAACAGACATTACTGAGTTAGCCCCTTCCCATGTAAAGAGTCCAGCCTATTCAGATTCTGCTCCACATAATTCAGTTTCAATAGACTGCACACGCACACAATAACTCTTCTCCCCTCAGCTACACAACTGGTGCTTGTTTGTGAACCTTTATTTATATATGATTATTAATACTTTCTCTTTCATTTGCTTTATTTAATAATATTTTTTCATTAATATGAGCTTATCTTTTTGAAGTAGCTAATTTGTTCATGCAGGGTTATTTCTGAAATTAGTTTAGTCCTGCTGTGACTCTGTGTGTGTGTGTGTGTGTGTGTGTGTGTGTGTGTGTGTGCCCTTTCTGCTGACATTCACCCTGCTCTTTTCTAGATCCTAGATCTAGAAGTGCATAAAGTCTTTCCTCAGAGAACTTCTTTTTTATTTATATGTTTATAATGAATACTTGTTAGTGCTGATTTTACTGCATCTGATTTTCTCTGCCACATTCTCATTTTCTATTACCTCAGGATATTTTTCAAGTAATCTCTATTTTTTCAAACTTCTTTATCAGGAGGATGCTGTATAATTTTAATGCATTTTCATGCTTCTGCAATTGTTCTTCTTATGGATTGATAGTGGTCATAAAACATTTTTTAAATAATTTTAATAGTTTTAAGGTTGCTAAACTTGTTTTGTTCTTAAACTTCAAGCCTCTGATACACCCTGGGGTTGAATGTATAATCAGTGGAAGTATTGTTCAACTCCAGTGTTCGTTTATTAGTTCTCTGTTCCAGTGAGCTGATAATTGTTGAAGATGAGATTCTGGCATTTAGTACTAATATTTAGAAGTCTGTGACTTTTTTCAAATCATTTTAATTTTGTTGTTTACATTTCACTCTCCTGATGCCGGGCATGCATATAGCTGTTATATTCTCTTGATTAGTTAACATTTTTTTACTATTGTGCAATAAGTTTATTTGCATTATTTTATAACTTTGGAAGAGAAGTCCAGACCCCTGCTCAGATGTAGCCCATGGGCAGCTCAGTCTCCATAGGGGTTCCCTGGTAAGAGGAGCAGGGTAGTCATTAGCATGAACTTGATTGTCTGCTCCTTGATCATCTACCCCTGGTGAGGTGGCCTTACTAGGCCACAGAGAAAGAGGATCCAGACAGTACTGATGAAATCTGATAGGATAAGGGCAGATAGTAGGGGAGGAGAGCCTACCCATCAGTGGACTAAGTGAGGGACATAGGGGGGATGAAAAAGAGAGGGTGGGACCAGGAATTGATGAGGGAAGGGGCTACAGCTGGGATAAAAATAATGAATAAACTATAATAAACTATAATAATAAATTGTTGTTAGTTATTAATATTTATTCTTGACTTATCTTTTAGTTAAACAATGGTTATTCCTAAGCCAACTGTTTACCCAAATCACCACACAGAAACTAAGATTTATTTAATTAAGCTAGAGCACAATACTGGACAATATTTATTCTATCCTGAACCTCCAAACCGTTCATAATTTTCTCCTATTCAGATTTCCTACATTATAGCTGCTTTCAGTCGTATCTTGGGTCCCTTTCATCTCTCTTCATGGTTCCAAATCCTGCCCTGCTGATCTCTAGGCCTTTACTAGCAGCCCCTGTTCCTCTATAGTAGTGATGACTGGTTTTGCTAACAGTATATTGTTGAACTTTTTATTTTACTATTCAGTTACACTGTATCTTTTTATAAAAGAATGGAATACTTTGGCATTAAAAATTAATACTGAGATAAGGACTTTTGATGAGCATTTTTGATAATTTATTTCTGGTAGTTTTTGTTTGGTTAGTTTTTTGTTTGTTTATTTGTTTGTTTGTTTTTCTCTAGTGCTGTAGTTCCACATGCTAAGAAAAAGCTAGGTAGGGTCAGATTCTAAAATCCTAAGCCAGCACCAGCTGAGATGTGTGAGACTGAACAATCTCCATGCCTCTTGTGTATTGCTGTGCCTCACCATAGTTTTCACAGATCCCCCCACATCTCCACCATAGCTAATATCTGTTTCTTAGATTCAAGTCCACTCATGTTATTTCATTACCTACTAAGTTTCAAAGGCCTTTCTGTGCCTTACCTTTAAAACCAGGTGACTTCACCAGTTATACAACGTTAATGTTCCATTGTACCTTCATTTTCATTGAATTATAGGAAGGCTTTAATTTATTTCTTGGTTTCTTTTCTTTTCCTTTTTTAAAATTTTTTATTAAGTACACTTTATTCACTTTGTATCCACCCCGTGGTTCTCTCCCTCCTCCCTGTCCCAATCCCTCTCTTCCTCCACCCTCTACATGCATGCCCCTCCCCAAGTCTACTGATAGGGGAGGTCTTCTTTTCTTTCCTTCTGAGTCTAGTCAATTAGGTCTCATCTGGAGTGGCTGCTTTGTCTTCTTCTGTGGCCTGGTAATGCTGCTTTCTCCTCAGGGGGAGGTAAGTAAAGAGCAGGCCAATCAGTTCACTTCAGAAGCAGTCCCTGTTTCTATTACAATGGAACTCACTTGGATACTGAACTGCCATGGGCTACATTTGTGCAAGGGTTCTAGGTTATCTCCATGCATAGGCCTTGTTTGGAGTATGAGTCTCAGGAAAGACCCCTGTGCTCAGATTATTTGGTTCTGTTGCTCTCTTTGTGGAGTTCCTGTCCTCTCCATATCTTACTGTTTCCCACTTCTTTCATAAGATTCCCTGCACTCTGCTCAAAGACCCAGGTGTCATTGAGTAGCAAGTTGTTGAGGCTCTTTGACCGCCACCCACCCCCACCACAAGGGAGAGCAGCCTTGCCAGGCCACAGAAGAGGACATTGCACCCAGCCCTGAAGAGACCTGATAAGCTAGGGTCAGATGGAAGGGGAGGAGACCTCCCCTATCAGTAGACTTGGAGAGCGGCATGGGTGGAGATGAGGGAGGGAGGATACTACTGGGAGGGATGAGGGAGGGGGCTGCAGCTGGGATACAAAGTTAATAACCTGTGATTAATATAAAAAATAAAAATTATAAAAAAGCAATATCAATGTTTCTATTCTACCTTTGTATTCAGATATAAGTGTTACTATAATGACTACAAAATACGCATACAATCATGCTAAATCTTTATACTAAATGTATAGTAAAACATACCACCAAGAAATACAAGACCAAAAATCAAGAAAAACTATAATGGAGAAAGAAGGGCGAATAATGCATCCATAACCTTTGATCAGATATAGTTTTGACAGCCATTGCACAGAAAATTGAGTTAAAATATCAGGCTAGACTTTCTTAGTTGCTTCTTCCTGGGCTATTACATTCTACTGGTTTACTGAAAATAAAATAAAATAAAATAAAATAAAATAAAATAAAATAAAATAAAATAAAATAAAATAAAATAAAATAAGTGCTATTACATGGTATGTGCAGGGCATACCAGTTATAATTTTAGACTTACAAAATGAAAATTTTATAATTTAACATATGTCCTACTATATCATTGTATTCCTTTTTTATTATTATAGACCAATCTACTCTTCACAAATATTAAGTCACTCCGTCTTTCCCAACAGCATATAGAGAAATTATTATTGCTATACATTATAGCAGAATGCAATAAGGATTACAGAGGCCCCATGGCTTTCTCTCAACCAAAAAGCTAGTAAATGTTGTAAATGAGATTTGAGTTCATGTCTTTAAGTCATGACCCAGACTTGAGCATCATATATACCAATCCCATATAGCAAGTGTAACATTTACTTTGAGAATATTGGAAGGTTCATTAAGTGAAGAGTCCTGAGACAAAACACTAACTTCCCGAATGGATAGAAACTAGGTGACTCACATGACACATTTCATCCACGACACATAACATGACTCTTTATAGCTCCATATACAAACCATGCAGAGCTAACAAGAAGATGAAGAAGGTAAAACATGGCATATGGACTACCTGAAGTTCATGGACTCAACACTGTGACACTGAGTGCACACTCACTGGCATGCTCATTTTGTTCATCCCCAAATGTGTGTTCATACATATGTATACATATATTAATATGAATTTGTTTCATTTTAAACAAAAAAAAGTGTTCATCACAGGGATAGCAGCAAGCTTCATTGAAATGATAAATGTAACTATGCTCCTCTGCTGCCAAATGAAATTCTGACTCACCAAGCTGTATATGAACTAAACTTACATTTTCTTACAGCACAAAAAAAAGTGATAAAGTTAAAAAAAAATCTTTCTTGCTTTATCTCATGAAATGGATTGAAATAGAATAGGAAATATGTAATGTGACTATTAATTATTATACAATACCTTATGTGGGTGTGACTTTGTGATGGAGATTAATGTACAATGCAATTCACATTCAAGATGGTTGTCAACAAGCTTTTCAGGGCTCTTTCATGCAGGGACAGGTTCTATTGCATCCTTCAGAATGTAAAATCAAACAAACAAAACAAATAGAAATGCCCATCTAACGCATTAAAAAGTAAAAATTTCCAAAATTTATTTTTAAAATTATTGAGTTTTTTTGTTCTAATCGTCTACTACAAGGCACGAAGCCTGTTTTTAAGTGCGGTTTGCATATCCAGTGAAACTGGACTAGAGAACACTAATATATCCCTTCTGAGATGAAAGAGAATGCAGTTTGAGGTCAAGACAGAGAGGTATGAATGTGAGCTTTAGGTTCATAAGAAACCCAAGTCTTTCTCTAGTGCAAACACAGTATGTTCTTGCTTATACTTGGTGTAGAACAAGTCTCAGTCTCGAGCCTACAGAGAAGACCCACAGCTTCTCTACCAAAGAATTGGTAGCCCTAGATTTTATTTGATATATTTCACTAAAGAGAATGGGGAGTAGAAACAAGAAAATGAGTAAAAGAGAAAGAAAGAAACAGGAGGAGAAAGAAGTGGCGAAACAGGCAGAAACAAAGTGGTAGTGAGAGAATGAAAGCAGAAGCTAAAGGAGATGAATGGAGAAAGAAGAGGATTATCCTAACCAGGAAATAATCTTCACTAATACGGAGACAGAAAGTAATGAATAAGCTATTCACAGTCAGATAGGAAATCCAGTGGGAAAAGGAAAAGAGCAATAAGCTAATGTGTCAGTAGATTTTTAAGCAAGGAGAGTAACAACAGGAGTCCTGGAATATTTTTAGGGGCATATTATTGAGAACATTAGCTCATATTCCAAATGAAATAAAAACCTACAGTGGTTCTGTTGGGATAACATGACTTGAGGGTTTTTAAGGCTGTCACTGTGCTGTAGTGCCAACAGATCATTGGCAGTGGGAGGTCCTGGCACACTCTAAGGGTAGAACTAACAGGGTATACAGTTAAAGGACAGTGTTGGAAGGCCAGCAAGTGTTTGCAGATATTTCATGGAGTTTTCTTTAAGAACTTGGATAGCAGAAGAAATGGAAAACAGGAACTCCACAAGGAGAGCAACAGAACAAGAAAATATGAACACAGGGAACTTCCCAGAGACTCATACTCCAACCAAGGACTATTCATAGAGATAATCTAGAACCCCTGCTCAGATGTAGCCCATGGCAGTTCAGTGTCCAAGTGGGTTACATAGTAATGGGAAGAGGGACTGCCTCTGACATAATCTGATTGGCCTGCTCTTTGATTACCTCCCCCTGAGGGGGGAGCAGCCTTACCAGGCCACAGAAGAGGACAATGCAGCCACTTTTGATGAGAACTGATAGACTAAGATCAGAAAGAAGGAGAGGAGAACCTCCCCTATCAATGGACTTGGGGAGGGGCATGCATGCAG
>REGO01000760.1:276163-297877 GCA_010120015.1 Rhombomys opimus
TGATGAGGGAGGGAGGGAGGGGCTGGGAGGGAATGAGGGTTCGGGGCACGGCTGGGATACAGAATTAATAAAATGTAACTGATAAAAATAAAATTAAAATATATATATATATATATATATATATATATATATATAAATAATGACACAGCAAATAAAAGTCAACCAGACACACACACACACACACACACACACACACACACACAAAAAGAGTTGAGTAGTACTACACTGTGCAGAAGTACCACAGTTTTTGTATCCCGTCTTTGGTTGAGAGACATCTGATTTGTTTCCAGATTCTGGCTATTAAATAAAGGCTCATGAACATAGTTGAACAAATATCTTTGTTGTATGGTAGAACATCTTTGGTTATGTACTCAGGGCTGGTATAGCTGGGTCTGGAGGTAGAGTTGTTTCAATTCTAAAAAGGCAACAGACTGATTTTCAAAGTGATTGTACAAGTTTACACTCCCAGCAGCAATACAGGAGTGCTCCCCTTTCTTCATGTCCTTGACAGCATATGTTGTCTATTGAGTTTTTGCTCTTAGCCATTCTTATAGGTTTAAGATGGGAATCTCAGAGTTGTTTTGGTTTGCATTTCCCTCATGACTGAGGATGTTGAGCATTCCTTTATGTGTTTCTCTGCCATTCCATATTCCTCTATTTAGAATTCTCTTTGAACCCCAGACCCCCAGACTTAAGAGCTGGTACTTGGTCAACTGAGCCAACCAAGGCTTCTATCTCAGAGTGTCACTCCTGACACTATGCAAGATGATCTGCTAAAGCTGCAGATAGGAGCCTGGCAGAATTGTCTCAAAACAGATGCTGAGATTCACAGCCAAACTTTGGATGATGCTCAGGGCATCTTGTGGAAAACGAGGAGGGAAAAGAAAAGGACCTGGAGGTGACAGGAGCTCCACAAGACAATCACAGCCAACTAACCAGGACCCAGAGAGTCTTGCTAAGACTGAAGAATCAACCATGGACCATTCATTAAGTGACCTAGGCCCCATACAAAGCTGTAACAGATGGGCAGCTTAGACCTCATGTGGGTCCTTCAGTAAGAGGAGTGAGGAGTACATAGGACAGGGACCACGTGCCAGCTTTTTGATCACTTTTCCCAAGCTAGATTGCCTTGCCAGGCCACAGGGGAAGAGGACATGTTCAGTCCTGATGCAACTTCATGATCTGGGCTGGATGGGAAGTCAAGCTCTCCTTTTCCAAGGGAAAAGGGAAGGGGGGAGGGGGGAAGAAGGGAAAGGTGAAAGGAGAGTGAATAGGACTGGGATGGAAGAGGGATGAGGCTACAACAAAAATGTAAAGTGAATATAAAAATAAAATTTAGATAAATTAAAACAATAATAAAAATAATTATCTGTTTAACTCTGTACCCCGTTTTAAATTTGATTATTTGGTTTGTCAGTGTTTTTTTTCTTGAGATTTTTATATATACTGGATATTAGCCCTCTGTAATATGTAGGGTTGGTGAAGGTCTTTTCCCAGTCTGTAGGCTGTCATTCTGTTCTGATGACAATGTCCTTTGTTTTACAGAAGCTTTTCAGTTTCATGAGTTCCCATTTATTAATTGTTGAACTTAGAGCCTGTGCTGTTGGTGTTCTGGTCAGAAATCTGTCTCTTGTGCCAATGAGTTCTAGGCTCTTCCCCACTTTTTCTTCTAACAGATTTAGTGTGTCTGGTTTTATGTTTAAGTCTTTGATCTAACTGGACTTTAGTTTTGTGCAAAGTAATAAATATAGATTTATTTGCATTTTCTACATTTAGCCATCCATTAGATCAGTACCATTTGTTGAAGATGCTGTCTTTTTTTATTGTATGGTTTTGGCTTCTTTGTCAAAAATCAAGTATCTATATGTATGTAAGTTCATTTCTGAGTCTTCAATTCAATTCCATTGATCCACCAGTCTCTTTCTATGCCAGTACCATGCAGTTTTTATTACTGTTGCTTTTTAGTACCACTTGAGATCAGGAATGGAGATACCTCCAGAAGATGTTTTATTGTACAGGATTGTTTCAGCTATTCTGGATTTTGTGTTTTTCTATATGAAGAGGATGCAAACAGTCCTGAAGAGGCTTGATAGTCTCTGGCCAGTTGCCCCTTTCTGAAATAGGAGGAAAGAGGAAGGGAGGGTAGGACTCAGAGGGGATGAGGGAGGAGCCCATTATCAGAATATAAGGTGAATAAATTTTCTAAAAAGTTCCTCTATCTCCCTCCCTACTCTGACAGGAATGGATATATTGCCAAATTCATACAAAGACATATTTTACAGTTTCGGGGGATATTTATTTGCTAGTGGACATGAATACACAATCATGTCAGCTTAAAAACAAAGTAACAGAGTCTAGAGTATTTCATTCAAAGTTATTCTTGTTTGGAAACAGATGAGTGTGTATGTGATATCTGTGTTTGCATCCCTGTGGGTCCGACCTATGGTTTTCACATTCACAGTCAAGGAGCAAAAAACACTAGGACAGGAGATCCTGAACATGGTTATTGTTTATTTGTGGGAGTGTATTTTAATATGTATATGTTATTAAGATTATATATTATTTATAACACACACACACACACATATATATGTAACATATTTTCTACACGGAGCATTTATCAGTTTGCAATGAAATGTTTTTCACTAGGTCTGACTAACAGGCTGATAATTATCTCATGTTCTGACAAGCTGATATTTATAAATGACAAGCCATTGACTATCTGGATAGTCAATGACTATCTGAGTCATGTTGACAGACTCAATGGTAAAACTAGATTATCTTTATAGATTGTCTGATTTATAATAGAAGAAGTTCTTTTTAATGACCTTTTTTTTACTGGTACTTTACCTTACACTTACTATGCTTCTAATGTTTTTTAGCTGTTCCCACAGATCAGTTCCTATTTGGCCTTGGTGGTGTAATTTGTTCTTCATGAATCATTAGAGAAATTTAGAATCCACTGTATTTAATTTTCAAAAATTTTACCAACACTTTAAATTTTATTAATATGTTACTATTCAACACAGATCTCCTGAACATATGATCTGGACTCATCAAGCTTTTTCTTAATGAGAGATTAAATGCTTTTTTTCCAGACTCATCATTTTTTTAAATTCAAGAATCCATTTCAGGAAACTAACCCACCCCTGGGATAGCAGCTCTTTAATCCATTTTTCTAGGATTGCCTCTCAAAAATCATTCCTCTTATCACTGTGCCTTAAGAGGTGATTTTCTATTGCATCAACTTTGGCGAATTACAGCATGAACATTATTAATACCTTTTTTCTTTTCTTCTCCCAGCTTCACAAATCTATAGCTAATAAGCTAAAACTATATATATTCATGGTGGACAAAATGATGGTTTGATGTACAGGAATAGTATAAAATTAGGAAAACCAAACTAGTCAACATATGCAGCCCTGTACGTTGTATAGTAAGAATATTTAACATTTCTCACAGAAGTTTACTTTCTTAACAATGCATACAACAGATTATTACTAATTATAGTTACTATGTTGAACAATAGACCTCCAAAGTCCCTCATGGATCTATCAGAAGATTCATATTCTCTGGGTACCACTTCGCCTTTTCTCCTTTGCTCTACAGCCTTTGGCTATCATTGTTGTAGTCAGTGTGTCTCTGAGTTCAGGTTCTTATACATGTGATCATACAATATCTATCTCACTGTGCCTGGCTTATTGTAGCCATTGAAGACCCACCACAGCTCATGTCCTTTTTCTGCCTTGCTTAAATGTCATTTGTATTCCAATATTTTTAGAAATACAATGAATCTGGCATAATAACAAAATACTCTATCTGTACTTATTTCTGACACCCATACGTTCATATTTATTTTGTAACAAAATGATAAACATAAACCATATGTTTACACAGTCAATACATGTACATTTAATTCTTACTTTCAAATATATTGTTTTTTTTAATTAATCAATGTTACTCTGAATAATGTTATTGGTTTTGTTTAGTTCCCTTGAATAGTTTAATTATTTTGTTTATCATGCTGGGTAATTTAATACAGTATTTGAGGTGCTTTGGCAGCTAGGACAATCTAAGAATGTGGAAGTGCATACAAACAAAGCTAGAAAGAATGTGAGTAAAGAATGTGAGTAATGAAGACTGACATGAGAGTATGTGTAAAGCAAAAAGGTGTAACACTTTCATAAAAATAAGTTACTCAAGTGTCACAGAGGTGACATGTTTTGGGAGATTTAGCAAAAAGAGACATAATTACAGAACCACAGTTAAAAAAAAAGAATTTTTTGGGTCACTCGGGAATACTATCATATCATCTGCAAATAATAATACTTTGACTTCTTCCTTTCCAATTTGCAGATGATATGATAGTATACCTGAGTGATCCCAAAAACTCTACCAGGGAACTCCTACAGCTGATTAACACCTTCAGCAAAGTGGCTGGATACAAAATTAACTCAAAAAAATCAGTAGCCTTCCTGTATACAAAGGACAAAACCCGAGAAAGAAATTAGGGAAACAACATCCTTCACAATAGCCACAAAGGACATAAAGTACCTTGGTGTGAACCTAACCAAGCAAGTCAAAGACTTGTATGAAAAAATTTCTAGTCTCTGAAGAAAGAATTAGAAGAAGATATCAGAAGATGGAAAGATCTCCCATCCTCATGGCTTGGCAAGATAAATATAGTAAAAATGGCCATCTTACCAAAAACAATCTATAGATTCAATGCAATTTCCATCAAATTACCAACACAATTCTTTACAGACCTTGAAAGAAAAATTCTCACCTTCATATGGAACAACAAGAGACCCAGAATTGCTAAAAACAATTCTCTACAGTAAAAGATCTTCAGGAGGTATCTCCATCTCTGATCTCAAGCTGTACTATAGAGCAACAATATTAAAAACTGCATGGTACTGGCATAGAAACAGACTGGATCAATGGAATCAAATAGAAGACCCTGACATAAATCCACACACTTATGGACACCTGATTTTTGGCAAAGATGCCAAAACCATTCTATGGAAAAAAGATAGCATCTTCAATAAATGGTGCTGGTTTAACTGGATGTCTGCATATAGAAAATGTAAATAGATCCATACTTATCACCCTGCACAAAACTAAAGTCCAAGTGGATCAAAAACCTCAATATAAAACTAGACACACTAAACTGCTTGAAGAAAAAGTGGGGTACCCTTGAACTCATTTGCACAGGAGACAACTTCCTGAACAGAACCCCAACAGCACAGGCTCTAAGAGCAACAATCAATAAATGGGACCTCTTGAAACTGAAAAGCTTTTGAAAAGCAAAGGACACTGTCATCAGAAACAAAACGACTGCCTACAGATGGGGAAATGATATTCACCAACCCTATATCTGACAGAGGGCTAATATCCAGTATATATAAAGAACTAAAGAAGTTAAACAGCAAAAAAACAAGTAATCCAATTAAAAAATGGGGTACAGAGCTAAATAGAGAACTCTCTGTAGAGGATCACCTTTAACACTATCAAGATTACTTTTATAAAAAAGTAGAAGAGTTGCTTTTTAGGAAATAGAGTGTGGTGAGGTTTTGTTGTAGTTTAAAACCTTTTATGAATATTCACCAACCCTTTATTTGACAGAGGGCTACTATCCAGTATATATAAAGAATTAAAGAAGCTGAAAAGCAGAAAACCAAGTAATCCAATTAAAAAATGGGGAACAGAGCTAAAAAGAGAATTCTCTGTAGAGGAATATCGAATGACAGAGAAACACTTAAAGAAATGCTCAACATCATTAGCCATTAGGGAAATGCAAATCAAAACAACCCTGAGATTTCATCTTGAACCAATCAGAATAGCCAAGATGAAAAACTCAAGGGACAGCACATGCTGGAGAGGCTGTGGAGAAAGGGCCCTCCTCCACTGCTGGTGGGAATCTAAACTTGTACAACCACTCTGGAAAGCAATCTGGTGCTTTCTCAGACAACTAGGAATAGCGCTTCCTCAAGATCCAGCCATACCACTCTTTGGCATATATCAAAAAGAGGCTCAAGTACACAACAAGGACATTTGTTCAACCATGTTTGTAGTAGCTTTATTTGTAATAGCCAGAAGCTGGAAACAGCCCAGATGTCCCTTAGTGGAGGAATGGATGCACAAATTGTGGTATATCTACACAAGGAAATCGTGAAAATTGCAGGTAAATGGTGAGATCTGGAAAAGATCATCGTGAGTGAGCTATCCCAGAAACAGAGGGATGCACACGGTATATACTCACTCATATAGACATATAATATAGGATAGACCTACTAAAGTCTGTACACCTAAAGAAACTAATCAAGAGGGAGAACTCTTGCTAAAATGCTCAATTCCTATCCAGAAAAGCAAAGAGGCTGGACATCAGAAGGAGAAAAGAGGGAACAAGTCAGGAGCCTGACACAGAGGACCTCTGAAAAGCTCTGCCCTGCAGACTACCAATGTAAATATTGAGACTTATGGGCAACCTTTGGGCAGAGTGCAGGGAATCTTAGGAAAGAAGTGGGAAGCAGTAAGATCTGGAGAGCACAGGAACTCTATAAGGAGAGCAACAGAACCAAAAAATCTGAGCACAGGGTTCTTTCCTGAGACTGCTATTCCAACCAAGGACTATGCATGGAGATAACCTAAGACCCCTGCACAGATGTAGCCCATGGCAGTTCAATATCCAAGTGGGTTCCATTGTGATAGGAACAGGGACTTTCTCTGACATGAACTGATTGGCCTGTTCTTTAATTACCACCCCATGAGGGGGAAGCAGCATTACCAGGCCACAGAAGAGGACAAGGCAGCCACTCCTGATGAAACCTAATTGACTAGGATCAGAAGGAAGGAAAAGGGGTCCTCCCCTATCAGTGGACTTGGGGAGGGGCATGCATGCAGAGGGTGGAAGAAGGGAGGGATTGAGATGGGAGGAGGCAGGGAACCATGGGGGGATACAAAGTGAGTAAAGTGTAATTAATAAAGAAAAAAATTGTAATCAATAAAAAAATAAAAATTAAAAAATTAAAAAAAGAAGAAAAAGAAAGAAAAGAAAAGAAAAACACTGCCTAGCAATGAATGCAAACTGTGTGAGATAAATGGTAGTAATAATGGTAAGAATTAATGTGGGATATTATGTTCCCAAGTCATGGTTTCTATGCTTTTATTACCATAATCATTCCTATCCCCCACCATATCCCCTAAATCAGAAGAGCTCAGTCTCTGCAAAACTGGTTGCGTCATACTTAGTTGAATCTTAGGAAACTAATGCTGGTGTTAAGTATGAGAACTTTCCTGTAGATTTTCTAGGATGAAAGCAATTCTGGGGACAGAAGTTGCAAATTCAGCATCGTATATAAAAGGAAGAAGAAATGTAAGAATAACCTCTGATGGCTGTAGGCAATATGTTTTGGAGCCATATGTCTTGCTGAGTGTTTCTACTTGCAGTTTAATGCGAGATTCAATATAAAAGTCCACATACACCTGAGTGCTTAAGGTAAAACACTGAAACTTCCAACAGATGCTCAAAATGATTTAGATGTTTATCTTCTTGGGCATGTATATTTCCTTGGCAAAGAAACACAAAATGCTAGAAATAATATATACTACTGAAGCAAAACAAGTATAAAATTCCACACAGTACTGTTTCTCCTTAAAGTAAATGTTGGTCCCTACAAAAACCAATCACATACCTTCAAACTTGAAGTGTATCTCATTCCCAGAAATAATTTCTATAGTATTCAAAGAGCAGAGTCCATTTCTATCAATTTACATTGAGCATGGGACTGACTGTAAAAAAAGAAAAAGAAACAAGTCTCTAGAGTACTTTTACTAACAGGTAAACCTTAAGTCTATAAAATTCTTCAAATGAGAGACCACTGCAATTCCAAAATCCAAGTAGCAATAGCAATTGCAATCAGAATTCCCTGTTACAGCAAGTGCTTGGCTGCAGAAAGCAAGCAGGAACATTGTCAAAAGAATGAGAAAGGAATAGACTACAATCCCAAGCTCCCTGTAAATGAAGCACTCCCATCAGAAGGTCCCTTATACATCTATCCTTTCCCTATCACCTAGAGAAAATTAAAAATGCAGTAATGAGGAAGAGATGAGCATGACCACAGGAATCCTAAGTGAGCGGGCAAGAAGAGAGGATACAGGACTAATGTACCATAAATTGTGTTGGAAGGAAATAAGAAATATAGTCGCAAAGGTGATATACTAATCTTAAAGTAAGGACACAAAACCACCACTTAATTTGACAAAATTGAAAGAAACTGACTGTTGATATTTTCAAAAAGACACCTAGAAGGCAACCCACTAGGCACACAGATGAGTGATGGTCTAGATTAGCCTCTGAGAATGTCCCTCAGGGATCACCTTGATTATCTAAAGTATTGTAGGAATATCACTTTTCTTTGTGAATAGAGTATCCTATACTATAAACTCAATGTGGCAAGCTGAACAGTCAGGAATGCATCTCTAACCTTTTTGTTCCTGATCATGGACATAATGTGACCAGCTTTGTCAAGGTTTTGTCACCATGACTTCCTCACAATGTTGGGCAGTAAGGTGACACTATGATCTTAAAAACCTTTGTCCCCTGAGTTGTTTCTTGTCATTTTACTTTATCACAGCATCGGGAAAAGAAACTAAGACAGAAATATAAGGATTTAAGACATAACAATGAGATAATACCAATGACCATTCTAAAGAAAGATTACCCTGGCTGTATGGTAATTGGAAGCCACTCTGCTAAGGTATGATATCTTTGAGGAATTTACTGAAACTCTAGTTCCTGTTCAATAATTTGCATGCCTTCCACAAGATGCTATTTATGCTGGACAAAAATGACTATTTGTAGCAATTCTCAAATACAAATTGATAGCATATGCCTTGCTTAGTTCAGATGACATCTTCAAAGAAGCATAAAATGATAGGGGCCATAAAATGAGAAAAATAGCAAAAGTTTAAGGTTATAATTTAAATGAGGTTGAAATTTTGGCTAATATATTTGTGGTAGGAGCAGAATTACAAGGGAATGAATGAAAATTTGATTCATTTCCTATGTTTTCAATAATCTATAGTAGACAAAGCTGAAATACAAGTTTATGCTATATAAATTCTAAAAGAAAAAAGGTCCAATCTATGATCTCATCTGATTCATATGCAAACTGGATTGCATTACTCTAAGTAGAGATCCATGTCATAGAAACCCATAGGGAATTTCAAAGACAATTCACAAAATAGGTTCCTTGAACTATTTGAGTGTCTCAGGCCTTAGTGTAATAACATGGCAAAGAGGAAAGATCACATTGTCTTGAATGAATAGAACTGGTTAGTAATAACTCTCATCATAAACAAGGAAATGAATCTCACATTTTCACTGGCTTTCATTTTTAAAAGGATGGTGTTTAAGATACCTGTGTTTTCAGTCTCAAAATGTGGTATACTTTAAATAAAATGTTTTTATGGGGATAACACATTAAGAAATGTTTCCAGACAGTAGTGTGTATTTAGAAGGGAGAAAGAATATTTTAGTTGAATCAATGTCTCTTCTGACAATAAGATACAGGAAAATGATTATGCAAGTATTATTTTCTTCAAGTCTTATGATATTGTCATGGAACCTAAAATTATTAGTGACTGAGTTTCTGTTTGATTTTCCTTCACTTTTTTTTTTTTTTTTTTTTTTTTTTTTTTCTATAAAGATGCTGACAGACTGTGGAATCTCTTCTGATCATGAGAGTAGCAAAGTGTTGGGCATGGACATAAGTCCCTGGAAAATGGGATCCACATTAAGAAAGGAAGGCAAGATTCAAAATGGTTGAAAAACTACTTCATGAGAATTAAACCAGCTAATCCGCAGTATTTCTTTTTTGGAAACAAGGGATTCCTGGCTGTTTTCCTGCTGACTCACACAGAACTGTGCCTTGCTCCAACCATTATGTCTATTACATTGCTCTAAATTTTCATCTTCAGATTGTTTATAAAAGAAAAGGCTTGAGGATTTTTTTATACTCTTTTCAAAGGTAATTTTCTTTGAGGATGATGATTAAATGAGGAGCTCATTGTAAGTGGGTCTTATACTGGCCTTAACCTTGAAAAACACCTGTTAAACCACAAGCAATTTTTAAAGTCTGCTTTTTAAGTATTCACATTTCATTTCCTAATAGAATGCTCATAACTAGACCTTGCTTTCTTGGACACTGGCCTTTTGTGAGTATTGCAGTGTATTTTTACCATATTAAAGTAATCATACAACCACGAATGTTTTCCACAGCAAAGTTAATCACTCTTCTCTATGGGTCAAATGGTACTCTCCATTGTGACATAATAGCTATTATCAACAGGCTTTGTATTCTCTGCCCATGTTCTCCTGTCACTAATTCTGAGCTCTGATCAGAGAAAAGCGGCTGTCCTATTCATCTTCTTATTTATATCTTCAGCACCCAGCATCCTACCTTGTACTTTGACACACACAATACACATCTCTAAATAAGCAAAGCCTGACAATCAGTGCATCACACAAGGCCACACTGTCCTGTGTGAGAAGAGGCAGGGAGAACAAAGGAAAGAGATGAATTGAAAATGTTTCATTTTTTAATATTTACATCCATGCTGTTTACACAGTAAACATTCTAAATAAACACTAGTTGGCTCCTTGGTTAACCAACAGTTTGATTGTTCAGGTGAAAAGGAGGCTCCACAAAGGACCATGAGGCCAAGTAAAGGAAAGAGAACTGCTTAAACAATTGTTCTAACTAATGTTCAAATAACTGTATCTATTGTCCATTTTACCAATCAATTACTTTCCAAATGAATGTGAAATTTGTGCTAACATAAGGAAACCTTTATAATACTCTTTTTAAAAGAAAATAACAATTAATTTGTGTTTTATTTTTTAATTTTATTTTTATTAATTACAGTTTTTTCACTTTGTATCCCAGCTGTACCCTCTCCCTCACTCCTTCCTAATTCCACTCTCCCTTCTTCATCTCCTCCCATGTCCCTCCTCCAGTCCAATAATAGGGGAGGTCCTCTTCCCCTTCCATCTGACCCTAGCCTATCAGGTCTCATCAGGACTGGCTTCATTGTCTTTCTCTGTGGCTTGGTTAGGCTGCTCTCGCTTCAGGTGGAGGTGATCAAAGAGCCAGCCTATGATTTCATGTCAGAAACAGTCCCTGTTCCCATTATTAGGGAAGTCACTTGGAGACTGAGCTGCCATGGGCTACATCTGTGCAGAGGTTCTAAGTTATCTCCATGCATGGTCCTTGGTTGGAGTATCAGTCTCACAAAAGACCTCTAGGCCCAGATTTTTGGTTCTGTTGCTCTCCTTGTGGAACTCCTGTTCCCGCAAGGTCTTTCTATCTCCCCCTTCTTTCATTATATTCCTTGCACTCTGCCCAAAGTTTGGCTATGAGTCTCAGCATCTGCTTTAATATACTGCTGGGTAGAATCTTTCAGAGGCCCTCTGTGGTAGGTTCCTGTCCTGTTCCCTGTTTTCTCCCTCTTCTAATGTCCATCCTATTTGCCTTTCTGAATGAAGATTGAGCATCTTACCCAGGGTCCTCCTTCTTAATTAGTTTCCTTAAGTATAGAGATTTTATTATGATTATCCTATAAGTCTAATTTTTTATTCAGTTTTCAACATATTGCAACCCTGAGTTCCTCCCCTAAATAATCTGCCCCATTTACAAATAATACACATAATTAACTATTATAAAATTTTTATTTTATTATTTATGCTTTTATTGAAGTTGTGTTACTGAAATTGACCTTTTTATTTCTTAACTGATTCATCTAAACTCTGTATTCTGACGAGGAAATTGGGGCTATTAATATTTGAAATCATTATTGAAGGGTGGGTTTTGATTACTGTCATTTTGGTGGATTTTTGTTGTTTGTGTTCTTAGTAGTATATTGTGGTTCAGTAAGTAGAGCTTCATTTGTTTTCTTTCTATAGTCTCTTGCCTTTTCCTCTCTTGATAAATAGTGCTTCTAAAGAATGAATATAATACTTACAATTAATGCTTTCATATAAGAAAATATGATAAAACATAACTATTCTAGGTAAGTTTTAATTCTAAAACTTATCTTGCACTAGAAAAGTCAATAAAATCTATTCTTAACTCATATTTTTTATTGTTTGAGAATTTCATATATACAATATTTTTTAATGAAATCCATCACCTACTCCCCTTTCTGCTATTCCACTTCTATCCTTGTAATCTCAATTAAACTATTCCATTATGGTTTCATGTTTGTTTGCTTATTTTTAATTTGTTTGTTTATTTTAAACCAGCAAGTCTCCTTATTGCTTATAAGTGCTAGAGGTAGGATAATGTACATTCATGCATCCTTGAATGAAGCTGCTTTTTCTTCTACCCTAAGCTATAATTTGCCAAGAGTTCCTCAGATACAGGTGAACTTTGTGATATTTTTCCTACTCTTGGGTAAATTTACTGAGATGAACAATTAGTAACAAATCCATGTTTACTAATATGCATTCCAATCAAAAGCTTTGGATCAACGGTGCTGTAAATCTTGTAGATACCACCTTTTTCCTGACTTCAGTTGCATTAAAAGTGTCTACTGAAAGAATATATGACCTTCTCCTTTAAGAAGCCACACAAAGGATCAGGTTGTTTACCCAAAGTTAGAAAACTGCCTTAGGAAAGTTCAATGGCTCCTCTTCCCTGAGGCCTACTCACACATAGCCTCTCCACCAAAGGGTAAGAAAATGTTATCAGCACAGATTGCATCTGTTTTTCAAGCATTTGTAGCCTAATCACAATAAAAAGAAAAGAAAAAATGTAGAAAGCATGAATTGGAAACCTCTGATTACTGAGAGAAGAATAATTTTGCAAAAATACTGCAAGGAATAACTTTCAGTTCAGTTTCAGTCATAGCTTTCCTGTGAAGATACTAGGATATTAAAACCACTGGGTCTTTCATGAGACATTTGGATAATTTTTTTAAAGCAGTAAGATTTAACACTTCAGAAATATTTATGTTTACTTATCAAGTCAAAGTACATGCAAAATGTCATTTTTGATACAATATTGTACATTGTATTGTATATTGTACAATGTATAAATATACTACCCAATATTACAAATTATCTAAGCAATGTTCCTACATGTGCACTACCTCAGAAAGCACAGAGACTTCTCTTTGCTTGTTAGTTGGTTGGTTGGTTATGTTTAGACTGGTTTTATTTTTGAGATTCTATTTCATTTTATTTTACCCTGTACATTTGCTATGTACAATGTGATGTTTAGTGGTACACACACATTGTATACGAATTCACCTTGAATAATTAACACATGCATTATTCCACATTTTTACTCTGCTTTAGTGAGAACACACTGTATCAATCTCGAAACTATCTGGTAACACAGTATACCACTGAGTGTACTAAGCTTGCTTTACAGTGGATGCTGAATCTATTCTAAGGTAAATTCAGCATCCTTTCCCCACCAGTTTCCTCCCAAATGCCCAAGCCATGGTAACTCACACTCACATTTCTCACAGTGGTAAGAGACTGTTGAAAGTCTTCAGACAGACAATAACTCATCTGCAATGCTACATCTGACTTTTTCCAGGTAACAATGTTTCTGAGGATAATCCATGCTATTGGGAATTATAGGATTCCATGTTAATTTATGGTTGAATAGTGTTCCATTGAAAAGACACTCCCTTTGAGATTCCTTGGCATGGTATGACAAGTTTTCCAGCCTTATTTTCTTAAGGGCAGACAGTATTTCCACAATTGAAGCAATACCTGAAACATAGGCTTTTGATTAATGAGCTACTCAATCAAAGTCATACAATTTTCATTTTAATGATGTGCTGAACACAGTATTCACACTTTCTTTTACGGCTTGATGTTTTACTACTTAATAATTTTGCATTTAAACATTCTGCCTTATTGTATGTAAAAAGATAAGCATTTATATAGAGTATATGAAACTTGAATATTCATGCAAAAGTAATTAGAAGAAATGTTCCCCCAGAAGGGATTGTCTGGAGCATTTTTTTTAATAGAATCTCATTTTTAACCTTTATTTTTTCTTTTTAATCATAAAAAAAAATTTTATTAAAAATCATTGCAACTGTGGAAGTTTTAAAAATATGTCTATGATAAGCATGTGCTGTTCTATTAATGACTTAAATAAGACCCAGGTCTTAGACTGCTGTAATCACAAACCCTTAAACTAAATAAATCGTCATCACTAGTTTATGGTTTTGAATGATAGTACTATTTATAAGCATAGTATGTAAATAACACAACATGTACAAAACAGTATTTTAAGAATACAAATATTCAAAATGTAGATGTTTCTTAATAAAAAGTAAAAATGTTACAGCATACTTCAACTGATACTAAGTTAGTGGTTATTTCATAAAGAAAATTCACAATCTGGAAGAATTAAAATAATACAATGTCAACAAATAAAGCACAGAAGAGTGAATAGGAAATAGGAAGGAGAAAAGTGCATAGATTAAACAACTGATGATTGTATTTTCTTAGAAGTAAAGTTCTATCAAGAAAGGACTGAATCTGTAAAGCACAGATGACTATAGTCAGGCAAGTATGGAGGTAGACAGATTATTCTTCTTACATTTTTTTTTACTTTCACAGAAAAACTGTATTTGTAGAACATAACATTTTATGCCAAATAAGCATGAGTTCAAACACTACTGCATTATTGACACTCCTTCTGTGATCACTAAATGGGGGATGATACTTAATTCATACTTGCTCTAAGAGGATTCCAAGAAGCCCTGTATGTTAAATAACAAATGCTTGACATGTATAGGGGAAGGCCTTCCTCCCCACTTTCTTTTTTTTTGTTTTTTTTTTAATTTAAAAAATTAATAACTTTTTATTATTTTAAGTTCTATGGTATTTTTGACAGCTTTTTATTATCATATATTACAATTTATTCAATTTTTATCCTGGCTATTGTACCCTCCCTCAATTCCTCCCTCCCTCCTTTTTCTCCCCCTATACCCCTCCCCTAGTCCACTGATTGGGGAGGACCTCCTCCTCTTCGATTTGATCCTAGTTTATCAGTTCTCATCAGGACTAGTTGCATTGTCTTCCACTGTGGCCTGGTAAGGCTGCACTCCTCAGAGGGAGGTGATCAGAGAGTCTGTCACTGAGTTCATGCCAGAGAAAGCCCCTGTTCCCCTTACTAGGAACCCCAAATGGATACTGAGTCTATGGGCAACATCTGAGCAGGGGTTTTAGGCCCTCTCTCCATGCATTGTCCTTGGTTGGGTATCAGTCTTTGCAGGGCTCCCAGGGCTCAGTTGTTTTTGTTTTGTTGTTGTTTTGTTTTGTTTTTTGACTCTGTTGGTCTCCTTTTGGAGCTCCTGTCCCCTATAGATCTTTCTGTCTCCCCCTTCTTTCATAAAATTCCATGCCCTCTGCTAAAAGTTTGGCTATGAGTCTCAGCCTCTGCTTTATACTTCAATCAGTGTGGTCTTTCAGAGGCCCTCTATGGAAGGCTCCTGTCCTGTTCCCTGTCTTCTCCTCCTTCCAATTTCTGTTACATTGTCTTTCTGAATGAAGATTAGGCATCTTCCCAAGGTTCTTCCTTGTTGTTCAGCTTTTTAGGAGTATAGATTTTAGTATGTTTATCCCATTTACACAATGGAGTACTACTCAGCTATTAAAAACAATGAAACCATTTTATTTGCAGGCAAATGCTGGCAACTAGAAAAGATCATCTTAAGTGAGGTATACCAGAAACAGAAAGCCACACATGGTATATACTCACTCATAAGTGGATATTAGCCATATAATATAGGATAAACATAGTAAAATCCTCCCCACTTTCAAGAAGAGATGTATCCAGTTGAAGCCAGATTATCCCCAATTTACATGATTTCTCAGTTTTCTTCTATTTTCAAAATTTGCTACACGAAACAGCACTTGAGGCTATGGTAGCAACCAATCAATCTAAAAGACCCTTTCTTCTAGTTACAACTAAAACTGTATTTGATCATCTATTTCAAAACATTGGCCTAATATTATCAAGTTATTAAAAGAACACTTCGAGCATATATGGGGGCTTATATCAACAAGGAAGTGGAGTGTGTCATAGACATGGAATGACAGTTGAGGAGAATTTGTGATGAGGTCATATAATTATCTCTCACACTGTGAGGACTTAACCGGTGGCAAATAAACCCTTCATTCCTCAGGTAACTCGAATGTGAATATAATGATCATCTCACAACTAATAGTGAATGTTTCTTTTCACATAGCAATCTTTTAAATATGAATTGGCCAGTAACTTGAAGCAGAAATGATAGGATGCTACTTTAAAAGCTGGGTCTCTGGAGGTATTTGTGTTCTTGCTTTCAGCCTTGGATCAAACTTATCGGTGACTGCAGTGCTTTCACACCTGTTTTTCCAGCCTGTTGGATGGTTACATACATTAATGTCGACATCTCTGATTCAGCTGTCAGCTCATCAATACCCAGATGTGCAAAGACAGCCCAGAGTAGCTGTCAGCAGAAGATGGTCAGGAGAATCATCTCAGATTATCCCGACCTGCTCAGGACAGCAGATATTCTCAGAATATTCACACATACATGATCAATAATAAATGCTTCTGTGTGAAAAAACAGAAAGCTACACATGGTATATACTCACTCATAAGTGGATATTAGCCATATAAGATAGGATAAACATAGTAAAATCTGATGATAAATGATAGTTTATCGGATAAATGGTATTATCTGATGATAAGTTATCATTGAGGAAGTCACAGCATGATTTGGTCAGATATGTGCATTTAGCAATGTCAACTGTCGATAACACTCAGGCATGGAATATTTCTATAGTCCTAGTCCAATTTTCAAACAGGTGAAAATGAGTTGTTATCTTCAAAATGCTGAATAGCCAAAATGCAACTCAGAATGCTCCACACTGCTGCTTTTATTGATAAGTGTGTATTTATAGATAGATTTTCTGAGTCTGAAATCTACATAAGTGACCCAAGGTAAACTGCATGTTTATGATCCCTAAATTACAACTAAATGTATCAACTAAATTACAGATTGAATGAGTCATAATTGTTGATATCACTACACAGTAAGAATGGTTTGTTAATTATTATTATCAGATTCTCAGAAACATATTGCCAAAGTGAACCTTTAAAATGGGGCAGACAGCACATGATCATTGCCATCCAGACACTACAATTACCAAAATCACTATGTAGCATTCAGAAGCCTTGTCATTCCTTACATCCATGCTTAAATTCACAGCCTGTTACTGGTTGAAGATAAGAGAAAAAAAGGCATACATATTTACATGAAGACTCCAACATGACATCTTTGACATCACTTACTTTACACCAGGAAATTCAGTATCCTGAGTATCCTTAGAGCAAGTGTAAAGGGCCAGTGGGTGCCTCAATTCACCTCACTCCTGGACACAACAGGAGATGTGTTGGGGTGAAAGGCATCATCCTTTCTCATCTTCATCTGTTAGTTTCCAAACACTAACATGAAAGACAGTTGGTGTACTGTGAAGCATCCACATGAATATAAAGTTCAAGCAAAAACAATCTTTCATATTTTATAAAAAGGAAATGATTGCCATGTTTTCTCTGTGCATTTCCTAAATGTCTAAACTGGATTAACAGCCAGTAAACTGGCTCAGAAAATACACACTCACAGTTGTGATGCAGGAAATTTCCAGAGGTAAAATTAATGCTAACTAATATAGGGAAAGAAGTTCTAAATGTGCTGTGTTTGGGGAAAAAAAGTAAAAGATTAGTGACTGTTCTATAGAATAGTAGCATATTTTTTTACATATAAAAACTAAGGGTATTTTAGGGCTGCCACAGACACTTTTAGTTTAATATACAGCACATTTGTAAAGATGTTTGTCATTTTAAAGGAAAATATTAACAAGGTAGACAAATATATCATTAACCTAATGTATATTTACTTAAAATACTAGAGTTACGTTGAGTGTGGTGGCATGAAACTGTCACTTAAGTGTTGGGGAACATAAACAAGAATCCTACAGCTAGCTGGACAGCTTGTCTGCTACTCAGTGGATAAGGCCTGAGTTCAGAACAAAACAGAATGTGGACAGTGATAAAGACAAAGAGGGCTGGTATTAACTCCCGGTCTTAGATGCATCAACACAAAAGATACATACACACACACACACACACACACACACACACACACACACATACATATACACACACACCACATATATTCATCCATAAAAACTTTCAAAAGAAAAAATAGTTTGAAATGATAAGATTCACAATTTATATTTAAATGTTTACAGCTAATTGTATAATTAAAGAAAAATATAATGACAATGTTTCTATACATTCCTTCCCTAGCTTCCTCTTAAGTTATTTCAAATTATACCAGTTTTGTATTGTCTCATTTCTTTTCTACTCAGTCCCAATTTCTGTTCTTTTCTATTCAGAATCCAATTATACATGTATTTGTTGTTCCTTGGTTTTCTCTAAGCTGTAACTTCTCAGTCATATTTTGTCTTTCACAGCTTTGACAGTTTTGAGAAATGACTCTTTGATGTGCTGCACTTGATTTAAGCTTACCCTGCATTTTCTCATAATTAGTCTTACTCATGCTTTTCTCGTTTGTGGTGTTCCCAGGTCTTACTAACCGAACAAATGGTGATGATACCATAACAATAACGGTTCGCATAATAAGTGTCTGCAGTGACTTCCGCCTGCAGTCATACCTACAATATTACTTTAAGAAAAATATTTCATCAATAGGCACACTACCAGTAGGGATCAGCCAATTTAGGGGCTAAAAGCGCCTGAAAAGTATTAATGAACCTTCCTGATCACTTTGACATAACTGATGACCATTCAGGGCTACTAGCATCTCCTGTAGTTAGAGGTCACACCGCAGTTGATATTACTTTTATGCAATCATTCTGAGCTGTCACTCCTAGTAACGTAACTGAACAAGGTCTACCTCTGTACAATTAAGTAATAAGTGTTTCGTTTATAAACTATATAAAGAATAATCACAAAGTATGATTGTCATATGAAATCATATCTCACGTGGATAAAGAAGATGCTTACAACAAAGTCTACGCAATGCTGTCAATGGCTGTCAAGAAAGTCAATGAAACAGTCAAGACACTTATCAGTGGCTGTCATGACACAGAACATAAGAAAAGTAATTACTTTAGTACGAATATAAGACATGAGTTCAAATGTTATTTAAAATGTCAAACGCAAACTTTCTTTAGTAAGGTTTAGAAATGACTTAAAATTTTGAAAGTTTTACATATTACTGGATAATGCTGTGTGATAACTCATGGTAACCACATTGATAGCTTTCTTTCTTTATTTTTCTTTTTTTAGTCTTTGGAATACAAATAGATTGAAATATTATTTTTGTAAATGGTCCTAAGTTTCAATTATTGTGAGAAATACTGAATTGCAGGTAATTCAAAATTTTAGTTCTATAATCTCCTTTGTCAAAAATCTCAGATATGTTGTGAATTCCATTGACTAGAGTTGTTTCCTGACAAAATGTTTTTTTAACTTATTATTATGATTTATTATAATTTATTCACTTTGTATCCTGGCTGTGGTTCCCTCCCTCATCTCCTCCCAATCCTATCCTCCCTCCCTCCCTCTTCTCTTCCTATGTCCCTCCCCTAGTTCACTGATAAGGGAGGTCCTCCTCACCTCTCCTCTGACCCTAGCCTATCATCTCTCATCATGACTGGCTGCATTGTCCTCCTGTGTCGCCTGATAAAACTGCTCGCCCCAGGGGAAGGTGATCAGAAAGGCAGCCACTGATTCATGTCAGAGATATCCCCTGCACTTGTTACTAGGGAACCCACTTGGAAACTGAATCCATGATCTACATCTGAGCAGGGGTTTTAGGTCCTTGATTGGTGTAACAGTCTCTACAGGGTACTCAGGGCCCAGTTTTGTTGGTCTCCATTTGGAGCTCCTGTCCCCTCCAGGTCTTTCTATCTCCACCTTCTTTCATAAAATTCCTTGCACTATGCCCAAAGTTTGGCTATGAGTCTCAGCCCGTTCCTCAATACTCCATCAGTAGAGTCTCTCAGAGGCCATCTGTGGTGAGCTCCCTCTCTTGTTCCCTGTCTTCTCCTTCAAGTCACATCTTCCAACTTGCATGTCATTTTTAAATACCTGTTTCTAAGATGATATGTCAAATGTAGGACAAAAGCTTTCATTTTGTCTTTTCTGATAGAGTTCAAGAATCTCTCAATATCTATGGACATAGTTAAATTTTCTGTCCAACACAGAACAGAGATAAAACAAATTGAAATAAAAAGTACACAACCATCTTTAAGCCATTAAATTGCGTAAACCAATGTTTAAATTACATTAAACATTTTATGTAATTAAATAAAAAACACCAGTTTGCTTCTTACAATCAATATAAATATTTTCTTTATGAATCTTTTGAAATCATGTAGGTGACAATATACACATTCTTAGATTAGCATAGTTTCTTCCTGGCATTCGTTGCTAACTTAAGCTGGAAAAATAAAACTGAAAGCTATTATATAGCCATTTCTGAGAATGAGATTACTCCTAGATCATGTAAAATATTCAAACTATGACAAAAGAGCATCTGAACCTCATGGATAGTAAGAACACCAACAATAATAAGCAAAAACAAAAATAATAATGACAGCACATATCAAAATTCTAAAATCTAAGCTAATTTGGTTGCCATTAGCCACGCATAGCTATTTATGTCAAAGTAAATCTTTTCAAGCTCTTGTAACTCTATGATGATACCGGCTGCAATAGTGGAGACTGCATATGTAAATCATTTCTTTCATTTGATAAAAGCTCTAACAAAACACTTGTAGAAAAATCTTGTACATTTACCTGTATAGCAATGAACATAGTGGACCAAATCTCAGTAGTTGAATGGAATTCATCAAAATTACATCATTCAGGAAACTAGTTTAATCTTAGATCATAATTAAAACTACCATTCTTGGGTTTTTTGTGTTCTTTTTTATTAATTATAATTTATTCACTTTGATTCCCAGCAGTAGCCCCCTCCTTCATCCCCTCCCAATCCCTTCTTTTCCTCTTCTCCTCCCATGCCCCTCCCCCAGTCCACTGATAAGGGCAGTCCTCCTCTGCTTCTATCTGATCCTAGTCTATCAGGTCTCATCAGGACTGGCTGCATTGTCTTCCTCTGTGGTCTGATAATGCTGACAGCTCCCTCTGGGGGAGGTGATCAAAGAGCCAGCCACTGAGTTCATGTCAGAGAGAGCTCCTGTTCCCATTTCTAGAGAACCCACTTAGAGACTGAGATGCCATGGGCTACATCTTTGCAGGGGTTCTAGGCTATCTCCATGAATGGTCCTTGGTTGCAGTTTCAGTCTCAGAAAAGACCCCTGTGCACATATTTTTTTTTTGTTTCTGTTGCTCTTCTTGTGGAGATCCTGTCCCCTCTAGGTCTTTCAACTCCCCTTTCGATCATAAGATTCCCTGCCCCTCCTCCACTGCTGGTGGGAATGTAAACTGGTACAACCACTCTGCAAGACCCAGCTATACCACTGCTAGGTATATAGCCAAAGCTTGCTCAAGTACACAAAAGGGATACTTGTTCAACCATGTTTATAGCAGCTTTATTTGTAATAGCCAGAACCTGGAAACAACCCAGATGTCCATCAACGGA
>REGO01000760.1:308078-328813 GCA_010120015.1 Rhombomys opimus
CAGGTAAATGGTGGGACCTAGAAAGGATCATCCTGAGTGAGCTGTCCCAGAAGCAGAAAGACACACACAGTATATACTCACTCATATAGACTTATAAGATAAACCTAAAATCTGAACATTTAAAGAAACTAACCAAGAGGGAGGACTCTGACTAAAATTCTCAATCCCCATCCTGAAAGGCAAAGAGGATGAACATCAGAAGAAGAAAGCAGGAAACAGCCTAGGAACCTGCCACAGAGGGCCTCTGAAAGGCTCTCCCCTGCAGACTATCAAAGCAGATGCTGAAACTTTATGGCCAACTGTTGGACAGAGTGCATGAAATCTTATGTAAAAGTGGGAAATAGGTTATGGAGAGGACAGGAACCCCACAAGGAGAGCAACAGAACCAGAAGATTTAAACACAGGGGTCTTCCCAGAGACCCATGCTCCAACCAAATACCAGGCATGGAGGTAACCTAGAACCTCTGTGCAGATGAAATCCATGGCAGTTTAGTGTCTAAGTAGGTTACATAGTAATGGGAAGAAGGACTGCCTCTGACACAATCTGATTGGCCTGCTCTTTGATCATCTCCTCCTGAGGAGAGAGCAATCTTAGCAGGCCACAGAAGATGACAATGCAGCCACTCCTGATGTAATCTGATAGACTAAGATCAGAAGGAAGGAGAGGAGGACCTCCCCTATCAGTGGACTTGGGGAGGGGCATGCATGAAGAAGGGGGATGGAGGGTGGAATCGGGAGAGGAGGAGGGAGGGGCTTATGGGGGATACAAATTGAATAAAGTGTAAAAAAAATAAAAATAAGTAAAAAAAGAAAGACAAATGGGATGGACATTGGATGTAGGAGCAAACATGTAACAGGACAGGAGCCTACCACAGAGGTCCCCTGAAAGACTCTACCTAGCAGTGTATCAAACAGATATTAAGACTCATAACCAAACCCCTGGCAGAATGCAGGGAACCAAAAAAAGGGGGGGGGAGCGGGATTTAATATGACCTGGAAAGGACAAGAGTTCCACAAGGACTAAATATATGTGGGCACAGGGGTCTTTTATGAGACTGTTTCTTCAAACAAGGACCATGTATGGATGCAACATAGAGCCTTTGCTCAGATGTAGCCATTAGCAGCTCAGTATCCAAGTGAGTACCCTAATAAGGGGGACAGTGACTGTTTCTGACATGAACTTGATGGCAGGCTCTTTGACCCCCCCCCCCAACCCCAGGAGAAGCAGCCTTGCTAAGCCACAGCCTTGCTAAGCCACAGAGGAGGACTTTGCAGCCAGTCCTGAAGACACCTGATAAACCAGTATCAGATGGAAGAGGAGGAGGTTCTCCCTTATCAGTGGACTTAAAGGGGCAGGGAGGAGATGAGGGTGGGAGGGTGGGATTGGGAGGGAAAGAAGGAGTGGGATACAGCAGGGATACAAGGTTAACAAACTGTAACTAATATTAAAAAAATAAATATTAAAAAAATGCTGGCTGAAGTTTTAGAATCAAAACAAATGTCATTATCTTAATATGCATGTTTTGTAAGATTATTATGTGAGTTACACAGTCAATACTTTCTACACTTTATTAGATATGGTGATTGTTCTATATTTACTAAAAGAGCCATTGGATGCATGAATTTATGAAAAAATGGTATATCAACTAATTTGCAAAACATTAAATAAAATATCTTTCAATAATGTACACAATTACATGAAACATAAAGCATAATTGTAAGTTATATGTGCACCTAGGTAAATGTAACTTTATTTGAAGAATTCAATAAATTGTGTGAAATAAATATTTAGATTTGTTTTAGGGTTAGCAGATGCAGAGAGTCATAGCCAAACTTTGGACAGAGCATAGGGAATCTTATGGAAGAAAGGAGATATAAAAGAACCCAGAAGGGATAGCAGCCAACAAAGCCAAAAAACAAACAAAACAAACAAAAAAACATGGCAGAGAAGACTGCAGAGACTGATGCAACAACCAAAGATCATACATAGAGAAGACTGAAAACCCGCTCAGATGTAGTGTATAGACAGACCAATGTGGTGTCTCTAGTAAGGGGATCAGGGGCAATCTCTCACATGAACTCAGTTGCCTGCTCCTTGATCACTTCTCCCTGGTGGAGTGACCAAGGCCTAAGGCCACAGAAGAAGTCCTGATGGGACCTGATAGGCTAGTGCCAGATGGGAGGAGAGGAGGTCCTCCCCTATAAGTGGACTAGGGAAGAGGGATAGAGGAGAAAGAGAGATTGAGGGTGGGAATAGGAGAAGATGTGGGAGGGGGATACAACTGGGATACAAAGTGAATAAATTGTAAATAATAATAGTAATTTAACACAGAGAAAAAAATATTTGTTTTAACATCTGGGAGCCTGTGTTTTAGTGCTGATATATTTTTATGTCTGTAAGCAAAAAAAAAAAAAAAAAAAAAAAAAAAAAAAAGAATTCTTGTTTCAATGACCTATGATGTATCTAGCTTTGCATTAGCATATTGATTAACCTTGGCAAGTAAAACAGACCATTGAAAATATTGGAGTTTAAAAACCACAACTTTAAGATAACAGCTATAAGGATCACTCCTGTCACCCTTTCTGCACTGTCCCTGTTCCTTTATTTAGAGAGGCTTTCCTTGTTCCATTAAATATAAAATTCTCATGAGTATGACTTCCATCACCCCTCTGATCAATACTTTGCTCTAAACTCAAGTGCTTTTATCAGCAGCTCTATTAAGACAGCCATTTGAACATTAATCATTAAAACAGAGCATTATCAAGCGTTACTGAGATGAGTAAATTTAGAAGAATGTTCCCCTTTAATCCAGTCTGTTTACAGCTGTGCTAGCGGGTAATACTTGAATCCTTCATGTCTGCTGCTTTTAACACAGACAGTAACCTCAGGGACTTTCTTGGAGTATCCTTTAAAATCAAGAAAGCTTATGCAAATATATTTTGCCTCTAGTTTAGGAAAGGCACAGATAATGTATCTAAAATTATCATTCTCAGTATTGTTCAATATCGTTACGATTTTCATTTTAATTCTAGAAAACAAATGTGCAATTTACCATGTTATTAAAGCTCTATAGAAGGTTGAATAATAAAATCATGGCACACTGTGGGGTGAGTTTTAAGTAGAAATAAAAATGTAAAAATTACATGCTTTCTTAGTTGTTTTTTTTTTTTTTTTTATTACCAGACTATCACATGGAAGAACTGGATATGTCCTCAAAGCCCCCAGGTTTATCTTATGATAAAGTGTGACCAGATGACAATGGACAAGCTACCTGTGGTCAGTCATCGTAAGGTAAAGTAATGGAACAGTTATCAGTGACTAATCTCTGGACAAATCAACCTAGTTTCAGTTTGTTAGGAAATACTCTCTATATAAAATACTCTCTATATGATGTAGTCTCCTCTTAAGAACAAAGCTTCCTCCCCTAAGATCTGACCTGGATAGTGAATGTGTGTGTTAGATCCACATCTGCATGCTAGCTTCTATCATTGAAGATAAAGAGGAGGAGCAAAAGAGACAAGAATTGAGATTAAAGGAGTCAATGTACACAAAAGCTTGCCAACCAAACTAGGTAATTTGAATTGAAATAATAGAGTAAGGTGCATAAATGAGAAATAGAAAAGAATGGAAACATTAAATGCTACTGAGGAGGAAGATGAGGATGAAATATTTGACTAAATACTATAAAACCATGTTATCAAATAGTCGTAAGCATTCTGTTTCTAATTTATTCTGTGCCATTTTATTTTTAATTTATTTTATTTTACTAGAACATTGTATTTTTATTTTAGTAGAAAATAGAAACAGAGGAGTGGGAGTGTGTAAACTGTTAGGAAAGCAAAGACAGATAAAAGAAGAAAACAAAATTTTGACATTGAAGGCAGATTTGGCTTTCAGACATAAACCATGTGACCTTTGAATTTAACATTATTGGGCCTCTTTTTCCATCTATAAACCTCTACTGTGCACCTCATAAAGCATCTTATAATTTCACTTGTAAAGGGAAATAAGTAAGATAATGAATATTTAAGCCTTGCTTTATTTCAAACTTTCCCTAATCTTTGAACTTGATTGTAAATTATATCCACTGAACAGTGTAACTTCTAGTATTAAAATCAAATATGTAGCTATTATTATAATATGAACAATAGGTCATGTATAATCTTTGCCTCCTAATGTCTACACTTGAGTCTGAGTGTGCACTGCATCTTTCTCTCATCTTTTTGTAATAAACCTAACTTTGCTTCATACTAGCAAAAATAAAATTTTGAGTGTTTCTCTGCCATTCTATATTCCTCTGCAGAGAATTCTCTGTTTAGCTCTGTACCCCATTTTTTAATTGAATTACTTGATTTTTTGCTGTTTAACTTCTTTAGTTCTTTATATATATACTGGATATTAGCCCTCTGTCAGATATAGGGTTGGTGAAGATCTTTTCCCAATCTGTAGGCTGTCGTTTTGTTCTGAGGACAGTATCCTTTGCTTTGCAGCTTTTCAGTTTCATAAAGTCCCATTAATTGATTGTTGCTCTTAGACCCTGTGCTGTTGGAGTTCTGTTCGGGAAGTTTTCTCCTGTACCAATGAGTTCAAGGGTATTCCCCATTTTTTCTTCTAAGTGGTTTAGTGTGTCTAGTTTTATGTTGAGGTCTTTGATCCACTTGGACTTTAGTTTTGTGCCGGCTGATAAGTGTGGATCTATTTGCATTTTTCTACATGTAGACATACAGTTAGACCAGCGCCATTTGTTGAAGATGCTGTCTACGCAGAGGACCTCTGAAAAGCTCTGCCCTGCAGACTATCAGTGTAGATACTGAGACTTATGGGCAACCTTTGGGCAGAGTGCAGGGAATCTTAGGAAAGAAGTGGGAAACAGGAAGATCTGGAGAGGACAGGAACTCCATAAGGAGAGCAACAGAACCAAAAAAATCGGAGCACAGGGGTCTTTCCTGAGACTGCTATTCCAACCAAGAACTATGCATGGAGATAACCTAAAATCCCTGCACAGAGTAGCCCATAGCAGTTCAGTATCCAAGTGGGTTCCATTGTGATAGGAACAGGGACTGTCTCTGACATGAACTGATTGGCCTGTTCTTTAATTACCTCCCCCTTAGGGGGAAGCAGCATTACCAGGCCACAGAAGAAGACAAGGCAGCCATTCCTGATGAGACCTAATTGACTAGGATAAGAAGGAAGGAAAAGGGGTCCTCCTCTATCAGTGGACTTGGGGAGGGGCATGCATGCAGAGGGTGGAGGAAGGGAGGGATTGGGACGGGAGGAGGGAGGAAACCATGGGGGGGATACAAAGTGAGTAAAATGTAATTAATAAAGAAAAATAAAATAAAAAAGAAAAAAATAGATCAATAAGTAACCAGAAAAAAATAAAAGTAAAATAAATAAAATAAAAATTTGAAAAGTCTAAGGAATTTGCATAGAAGAGAAGTTAGAAAATAGAAGTATGTTCCTTTCTACTAAAAGCTAAACTGATTCACTGATATCGATAATGGGAGCACATCATAATTCTTATATTTGTGCTTTGCTATTCATTTATTTATAAATTGCATGTGGTTTATCATTTTTTTGGTAAGGCTGGTCTCTGTCTTTTGGGCTCAGATGTTAATACCTTGGCACAAGAATGCAGGCATGTGCCACTAGACCCATAATTTTGGTTTATCTAGGCCAAAGTTAACTATCCAATAATATCTATACATGTAAAATAAATATTTTTAAAAGATTTTTTAATGATAGAATTATGAATGCACATATTATACAGGTAAGCACATAGAAAAATGAAATCATAAAGAAAGTGTGATTTCTGAATAGAGAAAATTAAAACATGCTTCTTAGCACAATTATGAAGCATTTTTAAAGATTTTGCTTTATTTTAATAACATATGTGTGTTTGGGATTATAATATAACTACATCATTCTTCCTTTCCTTTTGTTCCTCCAAACCTTGCCATCTAACCCTCCTTGCTCTCTTTCAAATTCATGGCTTCTGTTTTGTTAATTGCTGTTACACACACACACACACACACACACACACACACACGTACATATATATGTATACGCACATATTGTGAGTATGTTAACAAATATGTCATAAGTACAAACTGCTCAGCGTGTATAATGTTATTTTTATGTATGATTTCAGATCTGATATTTTGGTATTGAATAACCAATCAGTTTCCCTGGGAAATAGCTCCCATTATTCCTTAGTTGCCTGTAGCTCTTTGTGTAGATAGAGTTGAGGCCTTGTGACTGCTGCCATCATACCCTAAATTAACATATTCCTGCGCGCACTCATGGGCGCGCGCACGCATGTGTGTGTGTGTGTGTGTGTATGGTTGGCATACATGCGTTGACATGGGAGTGTAGTTCAGAGAACAGTCTGTGTGCATTGGTCCTGGGGATTTATATAGATCATCAGGTTTGGTGACAACACCTTTACTAGCTAAGCCACCTTGTCAGCTGATGTGGTATGATCTATACCCTTATAGGGATATTCCATAATATACCTGCTTAATCTTAGTTACACACAATGAATAGAATAAATAACATTTCTTTTTTTACATGTTTAAAGTTTTTTTTAAATTTTTTTTATCAGTTACATTTTATTAATTCTGTATTCCAGCCGTCCCCGAACCCTCATTCCCTCCCAGTCCCTCCCTCTTTCCCTCATCACCACTGTGCCCCTTTCCAAGTCCACTGATGGGGGGGAGCTCCCCCCATTCATCTGATCCTGTTTTATCAGGTTTCTTCATTGAGTTCCTGTTAGAAATTCTAATTCTTATGCCTGTCTCCCTCTGCAATACACAGATATTTCTGTCAGGTATCTGACAAAAAGGGAGTTGCTAGTTTATGTTTCAATTGTTACCAACTAGATCACACACAACTGTGGTTGTGTGAATGTTATAGCAAGAACAGCACATGAGCGTTCTGAAGGACACTACCCTTTGATTTCAAGTTTATTCATTAAATAGGGTCATTAATAATAACCTCTATTGGTGCACACTTTCTTCTGATTACATATGAGATGAACCATTTCTCCATACATTTGTTGGCAATGTCTCAAATATGTTTCATCATTTGCCTATAAGAAAATGTCCCTGTGTTGAGACTAGGATGTGGCCAAGGATGTCTACTTTACGATCTTCTACTCAACCTCTCAAATGCTGGTTATAAGGGTGTGTTACCACATTCAAATTATTTGATTCTGGGATTAATGAGGACCCACATTCAAACTTTCCACTGGCAGTTAATTCAGTTATAAAGGGAATACTGTGATGTATCTATGACCCAGACCTAGAAAGGTATTATTCCTGTACCTGAGAACATGCCTTCTGATCCCTCCCAAACCTGATGCTCTTTCTTCTAATCAAGTATTATTTTGATTTGCTGCAACAAAATTTTTTTCATATCACCTTTAATCTTATATAACCATAATCATTCAATATTTTTATGCATTTCAATTTACTTGGTATTATGATTGTTGATATTCTCCCACATACTAATCACATTTACAATTAATTCATTTTTATTCTTTTTATGTATATATGAAAATCTGATATTAGATGATGTATATAGTCATTTCATTGTTAATGGATTGTTTTTCTTTCTAGCTTGACCTGTAACTAATAATGGTGCTGATATTCTCTGAAGGTAAA
This sequence comes from Rhombomys opimus, assembly GCA_010120015.1. Lineage (NCBI taxonomy): Eukaryota > Metazoa > Chordata > Mammalia > Rodentia > Muridae > Rhombomys > Rhombomys opimus. The sequence goes on from REGO01000760.1 coordinate 315,744, forward strand.
TGCGTTGTATTTGCATATTATTAAACTGTTTCCTGGGAGGGGTCAAATCTTTGTTTTTTGTTTTTTTATTATTTTTAATTTTATCAGTTACATTTTATTAATTCTGTATCCCAGCAGTGCCCCGAACCCTCATTCCCTCCCAGTCCCTCCCTCCCTCCCTCATCACCACTGTGCCCCTTTCCAAGTCCACTGATAGGGGGGGACCCTCCCCCCATTCATCTGATCCTGTTTTATCAGGTATCTTCATTGAGTTCCTGTTAGAAATAGTCCTTGTTCCCCTCACTTTGGGAAACCAATTGGTTACTGAGCTACCACAGGCTACATCTGAGCGGAGGTTCTAGGTTATATCCATACATGGTCCTTGGTTGAATGTCAGTTGCAGAAAAGACCCTGTGCCCAGATATATTTGGTCTTTGTGGAGCTCCTATCCTTTCCCCATCAGACTAACTCCCCTTCTTTCTTATGATTCCCTGTACTCTGCCAAAGGTTTGGTCATGAGTCTTTGCTTTGAAAACACTGCTAGTTAGAGGCTTTCAGATGCGCTCAGTAGACTCCTGTCATGCGTTCAATGCACATCCCATCTGACTTTCTAAACGAGGATTGATCATCTTACCCCATGTCCGCTCTCTTGATTATCTTTTTTAGGTGTATAGATTTCATTATGTTTATCATATCTTATAGGTCTATATAAGTGAGTATATGCCATGTTTGTCTTTCTCCTTCTGGGATATTTCACTCAGAATGATGTTTTCTAGATCCCACCATTTGCCTGCAAATTTCATGATGTCCTCCTTTTTGATTGCTGAGTAGTATTCCATTGTGTAGAAATACCATAATTTCTGTACCCATTCTTCCGTTGATGGACATCTGGGTTGTTTCCAGGTTCTGGCTATTACAAATAAAGCTGCTATAAACATGGTTGAACAAGTATCCCTTTTGTGTACTTGAGCAAGCTTTGGGTATATACCTAGCAGTGGTATAGCTGGGTCTTGAGGAAACACTATTCCTAATTGTCTTAGAAAGCGTCAGATAGCTTTCCAGAGTGGATATACCAGTTTACATTCCGACCAGCAGTGGAGGAGGGTTCCCCTTTCTCCACAACCTCTCCAGCATGTGTTGTCACTTGAGTTTTTCATCTTGAGCATTCTGATGGGTGTAAGGTGATATCTCAAGGTTGTTTTGATTTGCATTTCCCTGATGGCTAATGAGGATGAGCATTTCTTTAAGTGTTTCTCTGCCATTCGATATTCCTCTACAAAGAATTCTCTGTTTAGCTCTCTTCCCCATTTTTCAATTGGATTACTTGGTTTGCTGCTTTTCAGCTTCTTTAGTTCTTTGTATATACTTGATATTAGTCCTCTGTCAGATAAAGGGTTAGTGAAGATTCTTTCCCAGTCTGTTGATCAAACCTAACTCAATATGTTTGCTAGGTCAATAAAACCTTCAGCTCTCTTTGAATTAATATGAATAAAAGCATATTTTTTAAATTTTGATTGATAGTACCAAGTGTGGTTTGAAAGGGACCACTCAATTTGCACATCTCATTTTGAAAAGTTGGTCCATTTCTACAACTTTGTACTCTCTGCATTGCCGTTCTCTAAGCATTAGTGTATATTAGCACGCCACTGAGATTTTAAAGTGTCTGTGCCTCCTGCTGAGAAAGGCGATGGCAGCTCTAATTGTTAAAGTAGAATATGTATCTTATTGCTTTGCATCTCCTTCTTAGATTCCAGTAGCACGGAAGGTCTCGCTGTATCTTCTGAAAATTTCTGTTACTGCTTTTGGGCTTTTTTCTTGGTTTTTTATGCTCTACACTGTATGCTTTCTCCCACATGCTCCTCTGACTCACTGAAAATGTTTCCATCAACCTCTTACCTGCCATGAGATCTCAGAACTCAACACTTTACTTCTCTACTATGGTCTTTTAAGAAGTTTGCTCTTTTCTTTTCTTTTTCTATTGTTTTGTTTTGTTTCAGAATTGCCTCTGAAATTTTCAGTGTTTTGGTTTATCTCTAAAGCACAGTCTTGTCGATTTTCGAAAAGAACCAGCTCTTGGTTTCATTGATTCTTTGTATTGTTCTATTTGTTTCTAATTTATTGATTTCAAACCTGAGTTTGATTTTTTCCAACTGTCGACTCCTTTTGGGTGTGTCTGCTTCTTTTTTTCCCCCTAGGGCTTTCAGGTGTGTGATTAAGTTTTTGTATGTAATATCTCAAGCTTCTTTCTGTAGGCAATTAGTGCTATGAACGTTCCTCTTAGCACTGATTTCATTGTGTCCCATAAGTTTGGGTAAGTTGTGCCTTCATTTTTATTGAATTTTAGGAATTCTCTAATTTCTTTCTTTATTTCTTCCCTGACTCAGCTGTCGTTGAGTAGAGATTTGTTTAGTTTCCATGCATGATTAGGCTTTTTGTTATTTCTGTTGTTGTTGAGGTCTAGTTTCCAGCTATACCACTCCTAGGCATATATCCAAAAGATGCTCAATCATACCACAAGGACATTTTTCTCAAATATGTTCATAGCAGCTTTATTTGTAATAGCCAAAAGCTGGAAACAACCCAGATGTCCCTCAACCAAGGAATGAATACAGAAATTCTGGAACATTTACACAATGGAATAGTACCCATGTATTAAAAACAAGGAAATCATGAAATTTTCAGGCAAATTTTGGGAATTAGAAAGGATTATCCTGAGTGAGGTAACCCAGATGCAAAATGACACACACTTATAAGTGGACATTAGCCATATAATAGAGGATGAACATAGTAAAATCCATAGTCTTAAAGAAGCTAAACAACAAGGAGGACCCTAGGGAAGACATGTAATCACATTCAGAAGGACAAACAGTGTAGACATCAGAAGAGGTAGAAGACAGGGAAAAGGACAGGTGTCTTCCACCGGAGTATCTGAAAGACTCTGCCCATCAGAGTATTGGCACAGATGCTGAGACTCATAGCCAAACTTTGGGCAGAGCACAGAGAATCTTATGGAAGAAGAGGGAGATAGAAATACATGGGAGGGGAAAGGAGCTCATTAAGAACACAAACAGAGGCAAAATTTCTGAGCCCGGGTGGGGGGGAATTGTAGTGACTGATGCTCCAACCAAGGACCATGTTTGGAGGACCTAGAACCCTCTGACCCAACTCAGTGGCTGGGTCTTTGATCACCTCCCCATGGAGGGTTCAAGCCTTACCAGGTCACAGAGGAAGATAAGCAGCCAGTCCTGATGAGACCTGATAAACTAGGGTCAGATAGTTAAGGAGGACCTCCCCTTTCAGTGGACTAGGGGGGAAGAAGTAGGGAGAATGGGACAGGGAGGAGATGAGGAAGGGGGCTACATCAAGGATACAAAGTGAATAAATTGTAATAAGTAACAAAAATTAAAACAATAAAACATAGTCTCATCATTATTTTATTATTTGTGTTTGAAAGCACCAGGATTTTAAATATTAGCTCTTCTCTGTTTATGGTTTTTGCAGATACTGGCTAATACACTTAATGACCTTTCTTTTTATACTTGCATGCTAAGAAACTAGTGACAAATTGTATACATAATCTGAGATCTGGGAAAGTACATCTTTTATGCACATACAATTTCCATATAGTTATCCCTAACATGTTAATCCAGGAATAGCAACAATTACTTATTTCCCAACTGGGTCATGTTCGTCAAGGCAGGGCAACAATAAACACAGCTTGAGCTCAACATTATGCAATGATTCAATACACACAATTGTTCAGTGTACCAGTATAGTATAGAAATATTCATGGCATATTCTTTCACTCAAATATTCATCCATATTCTTTCACTCAGCAGTAATTTTAAATTACACTTATATTCAATAAACTAATTGATTTTCATCATAGCAAAATATCCTGGTCTGTCCTAGTATGTAATGTTAACACATTGTGCCTCAAACCAAATTGTGGATGACTATCAAGCTCACTAATTTTAGATTACTCCGGACACAAAGACATACCCTTTTAAATCCGGGTGATTTTAAATTTTGCCCTTGTCATCTACCACCTGGACTCCCAATTATTACATTCTTTTAGATATTTTTCTCTTGAATTATTTTATGTTTAATTTTATTTGCGATTTTTTTTATGTATCTGTGTGTGTTTCATCTGCATGTAAGTCTATGCATCATTTTCCTACCTGAATCCTGTGGGTGCCGGATGAATGCATGAGATCCGTTGATCAACAGGTGGTTATGAGCCATGATGTGGGGTCTATGAATACAGCTGTTGAACACTCAGTGCTCTTAATCACTGAGTATTCTCTCTAGTTCCATATTGAAGGTCCCTTTTTCTTTTTCTTTTCTTTTTTTTTTAGTTTTTTTTTTCTTTTCTTTTTCCCCCCTCAGGCCCTGGATATTAACTAATTTTAATATTAGTTTGCTGATACCTGAAAATGCCAGCTTTGTTTGCCCATTATTTCCAGTTTGCTTTACTCTGAGGTTTGGATTGAGGTACTTTCACCACCAATGCTCACAGGAATTTATCAAGTACTTAATTATTCTTCCATAATTTAGTTTTGGTGTTTTATTACACCTGTAACATCAGCCTTGCTGTGAATATTAAAGCCATGCCATCACACAGGCAGTCGGAAGCATTCTTGTCAGTTTCCACTTTATCTATTCATTCTGCAAGCAAGAAAATATACCTCACCTTTGAGAACCAAGGCAGGCAAGTTGAACATATCCTATATAAAAAGCCTGTTTACATTTTAGACATTTTCAGATTTTGAAACACCTTCATATATGATATTTGGCTACACTACCTGAGTCAAACCAGAAAATCAAAATTCAGAACAAAAACTGCATACACCTCATGCAGAAAGGACAGTGGTAATGCAAGAGATCATTTTAACTAACACCCACCATGGGAAATTCCACCAAGGTAGGATTTTCCAGGTCAGCACTAATACCCACCATCGGAGTCAAGGTGGAATTCTCCAGGGTCGGCGGGTGGAGCCAAGATGGCGACGAGCACACACCATTTCTGAGCAGTGGAATACCTGAACTTCTGAGTTGGTGAATGGAAGGACCTCTAACCCAGGAAGACAACGGTGGAGATTTCTAGACTGACAAGGAACATCACAGGAGGTGAAAACTTTGGTCTCCGGGCACAGCAGCACAGCGGCACAGCTGACTGGTCTTTCTCAGAGCAGAACTAACTGCCTGAGGTATACAGCCGCTGGGGCAGAGCTCCAAGCCCTTTAGCGGCAGGCAAAGATCAGCAGTACTTGTCCCAGAGTCCCAGATCCACGCGGTGGCTACACCATTCCCCCAGGGCGCGAGTCTGCTGGATGCCATACTAGCTCCGCAGGATCGCCATCAGTGACGGTCCGGTCCGGCCCGCCCAATCCCACAGTGACAGGGAATTCTCCAGGGTCAGCACTAAAAATGATTCAGATTCTTGGGCATATTTGATTTTCGGATAAGGGACACTAACCTGTATTGTTATTGTAATTTTATATCGCAAATGAAATTCTGATTAAAGAGAAAGATAAAGTATCCCCAACTTACAACATTAAGATCAGTTTATGGTGCAAAAGTTTCTCACTGACACAAATCTTCTGCTTACTCCTATACTGTAAGAAATGAAGAATGAATATATTTTGAGTAGAAATAAATTAAAAATTTGTTACAGATTACAACTTGTACAACCACTCTGGAAATCAATCTGGCACTTTCTCAGACAACTAGGAATAGTACTTCCTCAAGATCCAGCCATACCACTCCTAGGCATATATCCAAAAGAGGCTCAAGTACACAATAAGGACATTTGCTCAACCATGTTTGTAGCAGCTTTATTTGTAATAGCCAGAAGCTGCAAACAGCCCAGATGCCCCTCAACTGAAGAATGGATGCAGAAACTGTGGTACATCTATACAATGGAGTATTAGTCAGTAATGAAAAATAAGGAAATCATGAAATTTGCAGGTAAATGGTGGGACCTGGAAAGGATCATCCTGAGTGAGTTGTCCCAGAAGCAAAAAGACACACACAGTATATACTCACTCATATAAATATACAACATAGAATAAAACCCCTAAAATCTGTACATCTAAACATACTAAGCAAAAGAGAGGACCCTAACTAAAATGTTCAATCCCCATCCTGAAAAGCAAAGAGGATGGACATCAGAAGAAAAAGAAAACAGGAAACAAAGTAGGAACCTGCTACAGAGGGCCTCTGAAAGCCAGAAGAAGAAAACAGGAAATGACCTAGGAACCTGCCACAGAGGGCCTCTGAAAGCCTCTGCCATGCAGACTGTCAAAGCAGATACTGAGCCTGACAGGCAGAGTGAATGGAAATTTATGTAAGTAGTTGGAAATAGTAAGAGCTGGAGAGGACAGGAACTCCACAAGGAGAGCAACAGAACAAGAAAATTTGAACACAGGGAACTTCCCAGAGACTCATACTCCAACCAAGGACTATTCATGGAGATAACCTAGAACCCTGACAATGCAGCCACTTCTGATGAGAACTGATAGACTATGATCAGAAAGAAGGAGAGGAGGCCATCCCCTATCAGTGGACTTTGGGAGGGGCATGCATGCAGAAAGGGCCGGGGGGAGGGTGGGATCGGGAGGGGAGGAGGGAGGGGCTTATGGGGGATACAAAATGAATAAAGTGTAATTAACAAAAGTTAAAAAAAGTTGTTACAGATCACAAATAAATTAAAAATTTGTGTTTAAACATTTTCCTTTATTATTTATGATTTAGCAAGGGGGGAAATAATTACACATGCATTACATTCGCCTATTTGTATGCATGAGAGCTAAAATGATAATGTAAGATTTCATAGGTGAATATATAACTTATAAAAGAAGACAGGGTGGTCTTGAATGGCTATCTAGTCAATTGTTCCCACTAACCTTTTGGAATCTATAAATATTTGGAGGAGGATAAACTAGGTAAGAATTCTTATAATTGCTTTTAATTTTGTTGCCAAGTTGGCATTCTGGATAGTTCACCTGAAGGAGTTAAAACACTAAAGAACTGCAAACACTTAGGCAGCTATTGAAATATGATGACCATGTAGAGTGTGAGTGTCTCTCCATGTCTTTACAACCTTCATGGTTGTTCAACCACTTCTACAGTTATGGCACATCCTCTCTGTAGGAGTGGAGAAAATTTTTCCTGTAGTGGCATCACTCTCCATCTTTGCTTACTCCTAGATGTCATTCTTCCGAAGTTTTTATCTGCTCTATGCAGCACACTAAGGGCTTTCTGCCACACAATAATCTTTATTTTGATATACCATATATATTCAGCTTAAAAATAAAATCTGGACACTGATTCCATCAATTGAGTATTAAAAATAGCCTTTATTACATTTTAAAGTCAACTGTTCAAGTGAACCATCTCAATAATCAGAAGAAACATATGATAAGAGCTAAACCTTACACTTGTCTTGAGAGTGGGCAAATCATTTCTTGTACGTCTTCATTTGGAATGTTGAATTAATTTATAATCTGAAAAAACACTCATAGTAAATAGAATGGTATTAATCATCTCGTATTAAAAGAGGAGGAAACTAACAGCTTTAAGATGTCTTAACTTAGCTCTTGCTCAACAGTGAGTATAAATGGTGTCTGGCTACATCAGGAAAGCCATTGCCTCTTCCCATTGCTCATTAAGCTTTGAATGGTCACACAGCTTTGAATAGTCAGGTATCCATTACTAACTACTTAAAAAATCATTAGTTACTGCTAACAGTCTGTGTTGTAGGCTGTCTTTATAGGTGCATCTAAATGAGCAGGCCACCAGCTGTGCAACTGGCTACAGTTTTGTCCTGCTTCATTAAGCAAGGTTCTGAGAGACTGAAACATTAGGATAGGCTTGACTGTCACACACCACACAACCATATGAAGCAGAATCTGAGCACACATCCTATGACACCATTATTGACACTGCATGTAGGAGTACCTACATTTAGTGCAGTTTTAAACAGATTCCAATTTGTGTTGTCTCTTTCGAAAAGGGAAATGTAAAAATACAGTACTCAAAAACTTAAATAAGTTTCCTTAGCAGAATAGGGTAATGCTCACGAAATACAATTTGAAAACAAGCAAAGTGTTTGTTTGCATTGTTCCCTTGCATTAACTGGGGTGTGTTCATCTCAGTGATGACTCAGGAATAAAAAAACAAAAAACAAAAAACAAAAAACAGTTACAATAAGTCTACCTCAGAGAAACCTCCGCAGTTCAGCTTATGAACAAGTGCTTCCAGGCAGTGGCTCCCTCCTTCTGAGAAGGCCTTTTCTTGCACAGCTGGACCCAATCTTTCTATTTCATTTTTTTTCTCTGAACTTTTATGTCTTTATTTCTTCATAGCTATAACTTGCCTTGTTATTTTATATCCAACTCTCTTTCACGTCTTTCAGGTTTACTTTCCAAGGCCAAATCAATTCCAGCCTGATCATGTTTAGTCAGGCTGAACTCTGGAATGTATCCCAAAGGCTTGAGCTTTGAATGCTGTTCTCCAGTTGGTGGCACTATTTTGAGAGTCCTTGGAGACCTTAAGAGAGGAAAGGTCATACCTACTCCTGGTTCCTGCTCTTAGTGCTATCCTGTAGCCATGTGACATCTTAGCCCAGTGGTCATGGGTGGAGCTTCTCTAATCTGCCTTTTCCACTATTATGGGCTAAAAGTTCTGAAGCCATAAGCCAAGGGAAACCTTGTACTGCTTGAATTGCCATTGCCAATTTAATCACAGGAATTCAAAGAAATCAACACTTAATCCATGGGTTTTCTTTATTTGACCACTGTGCCTACCAGTACTCCAATAGGAGGCTTGCACGAGAGTACTGTGGCTTGAAAAATCCAAATCCTCCATGAGACGAGAGGTACCAGCAAACTCATGAAGTGTAAGTATTTTATTATGCATTTGAATGACATATGATAGCTTGGCTGATTTTTGTTTAATTTTCAATTTTTTTTTCTTCCTGCCATTTCAATTCTAAATAAAAAAAGATCTAAGGTTCAATGTCAGGCTAAACTTGAAGAGATATTTCAATAAAGCCATTTCTTAAATCTGTGTCCAGGTTAAAATGCTAATTAAAATGTACATAATCAATTCAATAACTCTGGTCATATGATCTTCTTCTCTTCACATCTTTAGCTGTTATATAATTTTTTGGCTCTCCACTATATTATTATGGAGCTGACTCTCATTGAATACTGAGGTTTCCTAGTCAAAGAAATAATTTCTGATTCTTAAAATTACCAATTACCAGTGGATTTTGTACTATAAAGGTGAAGTATAAATTTGGAATTTTTATTATAGGTTACTCAGTAAATTATGAACTATAATCATCTTGTACATGTGCTGTGTAAAAACTACAGCTAAGCCAAGGGAATTTCATAGGTTTACAATAGCCATCTCCTTTGCAATACTGGCTAAATGCCAAAAATATATTTACAGTATAATAGTATTTTCCTTTTATATATAAATCTCAAATGTTTTCTCACAATGACATCACAGCTTAGGGTCTCTTCAAGGGCTGGCAGCTGGAAAATTCAGCATATGTTCCTTTACACAAAGATGCCATACCTGATTTCTATACCCTCTCTGAAGTGTTGACACAGAAAATATGGAGAAGATTATTCACAAAAATACAAGTGAATTATCCTTTTATCACTTGATATGCACAACACCGTTAAGCATTAGGAAGAAAAATATTAAAAGTGAAATGGACTATCTCTATGCATCCCACTTGATGTGTGAAAATCTGCAACACCAAACACAAGATTATAAAGAAACTAGATGGCTCATGCAGTGTTAATGAGAACCTAGATATTACAGGCATTTTGGAAACAGCTGATGAGAGTAAATGTTGCCATACAACACCACAATGGCATGGTAAAATCAGAGAAAGAGAGAGTACCAATTAGTCAGGAGTGGCAGTCAAGGGACTATGCAAGGAAAAGCCATAAATATGGCTACAGGACAGCACAAACAAACTGTCATCATGGCATCAGTATCAGTTTGCAGGGGTAATGTTTCACGACAATTTCCTAAGTCATTAACATTTGGGAACAACCCGTGTTTATTTTTCAATGGTGTCTTATCTCCTAGTCTCAAATGTAACAGCTTAATAAAAAACCAAAGGCAAAAAGGACTCAATGAAGAAGACCATAAGTAGGAACAATAGCAATCTACATCATTTCTCTCACCTCTGTCTCTCAAGTGTAAGGAGAACAGGTAGTGAAGCCACTGGCTGAAATTTTAATCAAATCTTATAGAAAGGGTGCCAATCAAAGAACTGAGAGACCTAGAACCTCTCCCAATTTAATTATCCTCTAAGAGGGGTTGGGAAAGTATCTTAAGTAACCTCCTCATTCCTTGAAATAGAGGATAATAAGCTATGTGTCTAAATGGCAAACCCAAGACTCAAGCACTAATCATGTTAACACTTTCTCTAAAATCTCTTTTTTTTGTTGTTATTTTGCATTTTCATGCATTTAATAATTAATTGCATGACCTTGCCTTCATGGAAATGCCTTATAGTCATTATTTCAGTTCTTCTATAAAATCTATAACTGAAACCAAATGATAAGGCCTCACCTCACAGTGTAGTGAAGACTTAAATAAGTGGCAACTGTGTGCTTTGGACAAACAAATCTCGAGTTAGCCATTATAACAATAACAACAGCAAGTTTATGCAAAATGTTATGCACTAATTACCAATAAGTTGATTTTATCCAGGTATTTATTTAATTTTTATTATTATTTTTATTACAGTTTATTCAGTTTGTATTCCTGCTGTGGCCACCTCTCTCATTTTCTCCCAATCCCATCATTCCTCCCTCTTCTCCCCCTATGCCCAGGCATTCTAACTCCTGAGACACATGAGGTTCTGTGAAATATCTTCAGTCATGTTTACTTATATCCCGTGGGTTTGAATGAAAATTCCTCCCCTGTATAGGTTTCAGATTTGGATACTTGGTTTCCATCCGGAGGTCTTGATTAGGGAGGATCAGGCACTGCAACCTCAGTGGAAGCAGGAAACCGTGGAGGGCAAATTTTGAGACTCTATGCCATCATAATTCCTGTCATGCTCTCTGCTTTGTGTTTGCATTTGAAGATGGAGTCCTTAGCTTCTTGCTCCTGACATCACACTGGTCACTTGGGTCTAGCTTCCTCAGCAAAATGTTCTCATCCCTTTGAAAGATGAGTCAAATAATCTCTTGCTTTTATAAGATGTTTTAGCACATGTTATTTTGCTACAACAAAGAGCTTGTAAGACACATGTTGACTTTCATTTCTCCCTTCTTTCTTTTCCTCAGTTCCTTCTTCCCTTTTTTCTTTCCTGTACATGGTGGACTAGTTCTGAGCTCTAAGACCCATTCCTGTGAACATAACTTTTTTTGGCAGTTTTGCCTAGCAAAAAGAATTAAAGTGTTGCTAAATCATGGACAATGTAAGAAATCTTATTTCTCTCCATTTCATTTACCAAGTACTGCCATTCTGTATTTCCCTTCACTGTCATTTAAAAAAATTATGGTGTAAAGAATGAAAATAATGGCTTCCAGCTGCATATTGCATGTGTTTGAAGCTTTTACTTGTATTTAACACATGTGGAGCCTTAAAGAAATTAAGGCCTTAAAGCCTTAACTTCAATGTTCTATGCTTAAGATTCTCCTAGTACTGATTTTTTTTTTGAGTTCATTTTGTATCCTGCCACTTTGCTGAAGGTGTTTATCAGCTGTAGGCATTTCGTGGTAGAGTTTTGGGGTCACTCACATATAATATCATATCATCTGCAAATAGTGATAATTTGACCTCTTCCTTTCCAATTTGTATCCCCTTGATCTCCTTCAACTGTCTTATTGCTCTAGCAAGGACTTCCAGAACTATGTTGAAGAGATATGGAGAGAGTGAGCAGCCTTGCCTTGTCCCTGATTTCAGTGGGATTGTTTAAGTTTCTCTCTGTTTAGTATGATGTTGGCTATAGGCTTGCTGTTTATTGCCTTTACTATGTTTAGATATGTGCCTTGTATCCCTGATTTTTTTAAGACTTTAAACATGAATGGATGTTGGATTTTGTCAAATGCTTTTTCAGCATCTAAAGAGATTATCATGTGTTTTTTTTTTTTCTTTCAGTTTGTTAATATGGTGGATCACATTTATGGATTTCTGTATACTGAACCACCCCTGCATACCTGGGATGAAGCCTACTTGGTCATTGTGGATGATATCTTTGATGTGTTCTTGGATTCAGTTTGCAAGTATTTTTGTGTCAATGTTCATAAGGGAGATTAGCCTGAAATTCTCTTTCTTTGTTGCGTCCTTGTGAGGTTTAGGTCCCAAGGTGACTGTGGCTTCACAGAATGAGTTTGGTAGTATTCCTTTCATTTCTATTTTGTGGAATAGTTTGAAGAGAATTCATGTTAGTTCTTCTTTGAAGGTCTGGTAGAATTCTGCGCTGAAACCATCTTGTCCTGGTCTTTTTTTGGATGGGAGACTTTTGATGACCAATTCTATTTCCTTAGGGGATATAGGACTATTTAATTGATTTACCTGGTCTTGATTCATCTTTGGTAAGTGGAATTGATGCAGGGGAGGGGCATTCATGGAGATGAGGAGGAAGGAACTGATTGGGAGGGGAGGAGGGAGGGAACTAGAAGATTGATACAAAGTAAATAAAGTGTAATTAAACAAGGACTATTTCTAACAGGAACTCAATGGCTGGCTCTTTGACCTCCCCACCCCCCAAGGAAGGAACAGTTCTGTTAGGCCACAGAGGAGGACTTTGCAGCCAGTCCTGAAGATACCTGATAAAATAGGATCAGATGAAAGGGGAGGAAGTCTCCCCATATCATTGGACTTGGAAAGTGGCATGGTGGAGATGAGGGAGGGAGGGTGGGATTGGGAGGGAATGAGGGAGCAGAATACAGCTGGGATACAGAGTTAATAAAATGTAACTGATAAGAAAAAATAAAATTAAAAAAATTATACATACAAATAATAACACATAATACACTCTTTTTTCTTTTTTTAACTTTTATTAATTACACTTTATTCATTTTGTATCCCCCATAAGCCCCTCCCTC
>REGO01000760.1:330378-375149 GCA_010120015.1 Rhombomys opimus
ACCTTACACCCATCAGAATGGCCAAGATCAAAAACTCAAGTGACAACACATGCTGGAGAGGTTGTGGAGAAAGGGGAACCCTTCTCCACTGCTGGTGGGAATGTAAACTTCTACAACCACTCTGGAAATCAATCTGGTGCTTTCTCAGACAACTAGGAATAGTGTTTCCTCAAGATCCAGCCATACCACTCCTAGGCATATACCCACAATACACTCTTTATTCCAATATTCAATCTTATTTTCCGTATACATTGGTTTTGTATTTTTTAAAGAAAAATAAACTGCTACTTTGTTTTAGTTTAAAAAGGCCATTTAAAGCTCACATTTATGTTTTATGCTACAGCCCACCACATAGGTGAATGATAATTTATTCATTATTGTTCATTATGCTGATTCTGATTTTTGATTGTTATTAAAATTCTATACAGTAAAAAAATAAAAATACTTAAAAAAAGATTCTCCTACTACAAAACTGAGAAAGTGTTACTTACTTTGGAGCACTTCTCTAAGCATCAACTGACTCATTGTTGTTAGGGTTGCTGTAAGATGTAATACTACAGGTGCAACAGTGTGTTATATGTATGTAGCATAGAATAAATGCAAGGAATGGCATTTGGAAAGGTAATCAGTGGAGGAAAACCTCACTCATTTTTCTTCCAAATGATTATTTTATGAAAGTGTATACACCAAATAAATTAGCTTATAATAATGACAGTGTTTCACTCTAGAATAAAATTTGCATTAAACACTAAGGAGACAGAGCTGGAGAAATAAGTGTTTAAGAGTACTGTTGCTTTTGCTGAGGACTGAGTTTGGATTTCCAGACTCAGATGAAGACGCACAACAATCTGTAACCTCCATCCCATGGGTATGATGTCTCCTTCTAACTTCTTCAAGCAATTGATTGCATATAATACAAAAACATACAGTGGACTGGAGAGGTGCACAGGAGGAGATAAGGGCGGGAGGAAAGCTGAGGTTGGAAGAGGATGAGGAAAGGGGCTACAGCTGAGATATGAAGCAAGTAAATTGTAATAAATAAGAAATTATATTAAAAAAACATACTTGTAGGGAAAGTATCCATACACAAATATTAAAAATAAACCTTTAAACAAAAATAAGACAATAAAAAGGTACTTTGAAAGTTCTACTCAAGATTTCCTTGTTTTTAATTGCTGAGTAGTATTCCCTTGTGTAAATGTACCACAATTTCTGTATCCATTCCTCCGTTGGGAGACATTTGGGTTATTTCCAGGTTCTGGCTATTACTAATAAAACTGCTATGAACATGGTTGAACAAATGTCCTTGTTGTGTACTTAAGCATCTTTTGGATCTATGCTTAGGAGTGGTATAGCTGGATCTTGAGGTAGCATTATTTCTAATTGTCTGAGAAAGCGCCAGATTGATTTCCAAAGTGGTTGTACAAGTTTACATTCTCACCAGCAATGGAGGAGGATTCCCCTTTCTCCACATCCTCTCCAGCACTTACTGTCACTAGAGATTTTGACCTTAGCCATTCTGATGGGTGTAAGGTGAAATCTCAGGGTTGTTTTGATTGTCATCTCCCTGCTGAGTAAGGATAAGCATTTTTTTTTGATAAGCATTTCTTTAAGTGTTTCTCTGCCATTCAATATTTCTCTACAGAGAATTCTGTTTAGCTTTGTAACCCATTTTAAACTTGATTACTTGATTTGTTGTTTTTTAACTACTTTAGTTCTTTATATATTCTAGATATTAGCCTTCTGTCAGATATAGGGTTGGTGAAGATCCTTTCCCAATCTATAGGCTGTCATTTTGTTCTGACCACAGTGTCTTTTGCTTTACAGAAGCTTTGGAAATCATGAAATTTGCAGGTAAATGGTGGGAACTAGAAAAGATCATCCATTCTGAGTGAGGTATTCCAGAAACAAAAAGACACACAGAGTATATATTCACTTATAAGTAGTCATATAGGATAAACCTACAAAAATCTGTACACCTAGGGAAGCTGAGCTAGAAGGAGGATCCTGGGTAAGGTGATCAGTCTTCACTCAGAAAGGCAAATGGGAATGACATTGGAAGAAGGAGAAAACAGGAAACAGGTCAGGGACCTACCACAGAGGGCCTCTGAAAGACTCTACCTACCATTGTACCAAAGCAGATACTGAGACTCATAAGCAAACTTTGGGCAGAGTGGAAGAAATTTTAGGAAAGAGAGGGGAGATAATAAGACCTGGAGAGGACAGGAGTTCCACAAAGATAGCAACAGGACCAAAATGTCTGGGCACAGGGGTCTTTTCTGAGACTTATACTCCAACCAAGGACCATTTACAGAGATAACCTAGAACTCCTGCACAGATGAAGCCCATGGCAGTTCAGTGTCCAAGTGGGTTCTCTGGTAAGGTGAAAAGGAACTTTCTCTAACATGAACTCAGCAGCTGGCTCTTTGACCGCCTCCCCTTGATGTAGAAACAGCCTTGCCAGGCCACAGAGGAAGACAATGCAGCCAAGTCTGATGAAACTGGATAAGCTAAGGTCTGATGGAAGGGGATGAGAACTGCCTCTATCAGTGGACTTGGAGAGGGGCATGGGAGGAGATGAGGGAGGGAGGGTAGAATTTGGGGTGGAGGGAGGGGGCTACAGCTGGGATTCAAAGTGAATGAACTAATTAATATAAAAAATGAAATATTTAATTAAAAACAGATCTATCAAAACCTAGCATCTGGCTTTATGTCTTTCAGGAATTGCAATGGAAAGAATGTCTTTTGTAGGTGTCAATCTAAACAAACTTTAACTAAAACACCTAGTAGTCCTGAAACTTTCTAGGAATTTCTCAAAAATATGTCTCCAAAAGAACATTTTATTCCATTATACCATACTGATTGTTTTTATTACACTGAAGGTATTCATTTTTTTTTTAACTTGGTTTGATTGTGATCAGTTTTGTTTTGTTTCTAAAGCATGAGAATCTAAGCCAAATTCTCGAGCATAGATTTGCCTGGTACCCACGAGATAACAAAAGCATGAATTACAATTATGTCAGTCCTCCTGACCTAGTCTTCCATATGTTGAAACCACAGGTATGATTTACTGCACATTGTTTGAAGAATAATCTCTAACTGCAACACAGAAAGCAAAAGCTCAGATTTGGGGCATGATTAATAACTATTCTGTATCTACACAATGAGGCAACATGGAGCTGTGAAGTGGGAAAAGTATGGTATATATCATCAATGTGGAATATTTTCTAGGACATATTTCTGAGTGAAAAACAAAAGAAAACATTAAGGATTTAATATTGTATTGCACTTTTTAGTGTCTGGCCTATACAAGTACATATAAAAATAAATACTATTTCATAGAAAGATAGCATAGAAAGGATAAATGAGAAACTAATAAAATTGTTTTACTATAAGAGGTGAATGGAATGTGGGAGATTTGCAAAGAACTGTGCACACATGTTTATCTGTATGCGAGCAATTCCGGATATGTATGCACTCAAAGCAATACAAGGGAGGAGTGTTGATCTGCAAAACAGTCGTTACTTCTTTTATCATTTAAAAATAGAAATTATAAGGTGAAAATTTTTCTTTCCAAGCTGTCAGCATTCTGAGAATAATTGACATTTTCCCACTGAGTACCTATGACAATAATAATTTTGTTCATTGCTGCTTAAAGCGCATGAAAAGGATGAGGAGAATGGGTGGTAAAAAAAAAAAAAAGAATATTCAGAAATGAAAGTTAGTACTTCTGAATGAGAATTAAGCATACTCAATAGGGTCCTCCCTGTTGGTTAGCTTCTTTCGCTCTGAAAAATGTAGTATGGTTATATTATATAGCTACTATCCACTTAGAAGTGAGTATATAGCATTTGTGTCTTCCTGCTTCATGGTAACTTCACTCAGGATGATCTTTTCTAGTTCCATCCATTGCCTGCAAATTTCTTGATTTCCTTGTTTTTAATAGCTGAGTAATATTCCATTGTGTAAATGTATCCCAATTTCTGTATTCATTTTTCGGTAGATGGACACCAAGAATGCTTAATTCTCATTCAGCAGGGAATACAGGAGAGACATTAAAAGCAGTAGAAGAAAGATAACAGGACTGGAGCCTACCACAGATGATCTCTAAAAGACTCTACTCAGCAGGGGATCTAAGGAGATGCAGAGACTCACAGCCAAACTTTGGACAGACCACAGGGAGTTTTTTGTAAAAAAAGGGCCCAGAGGGGACAGGAGACCCACAAGATGACCAGCAAAGCCAAAATGGCTGGGCCTAGGGGGGACTAAAGAGACTGATGCATCAACCAAGGACCTTCCATAGAGAGAACATAGAACCTTCCACCCCCCTGCCCAGTTGTAGTCATAGAGAGTTGAGTCTCTATGTAAGTTCCCTAGTAAGTGGAGAAGAGACAGTCTCTGGTATGAACTCAATTGCTTGCTCCTTGACCACGTCTCCCTGGTGGGGTGACCTAGCCAGCCTATAGAGGAAGAGGATCCAGCCAGTCCTGATAGGACCTGATAGGTTAGGGTCAGACAGTAGTGGAGTACTTTCCATTTCAGTGGACTAGGGGAGAGGGATAGGGGAGGAAGAGAGAGGGAGGGTAAGATTGGGAGGAGATGATGGGGGAGAGAGCTACAACTGGGATACAAAGTGAATAAATTGTATTATTAATAATAAGACTATCAAAGCAGATGCTGAGCCTGATGGCCAACTGTTGGGCAATGTGCATGGAATCTTATGTAAGAAGTGGGAAATAGTAAGAGCTGGAGAGGACAGGAACCCCACAAGGAGAGCAACAAAATCAGCAAATTTGAACACAGGGAACTTCCCAGAGACTCATACTCCAATCGAGGACTATTCATGGTGATAACCTAGAACCCCTGCACAGATGTAGCACATGGCAGTTCAGTGTCCAAGTGAGTTACATAGTAATGGGAAAAGGGACTGCCTCTGACATAATCTGATTGGCCTGCTCTTTGATTACCTCCCCCTGAGGGGGGAGCAGCCTTACAAGGCCACAGAAGATGACAATGCAACCACTCCTGATGTGATCTGATAGACTAAGATCAGAAGGAAGGTGAAGAGGACCTCCCCTATCAGTGGACTTGGGGAGGGGCATGCGCTAAGAAGGGGGAGAGAGGGTGGAATTGGGAGGGGGGAGGGAGGGGGGAAACAAAGTGAATAAAGTGTAATTAATAAAAATTAAAAAATTAAAAAATAATAAGAAGTTAATATTTCCAGTCAATTATTATCATTAATTTGGAGTTCATAAATGTAGGTCTTTTAATGCATGTACTTTTCTCTTTGTTGGACACTAACCTTAATTATTTTTTTACTGTAGAGTTACTAGCTTATGTTTGTTTTAGGAAATCATGAAATTTGCAGGCAAATGGTGGGATCTAGAAAACATCATTCTGAGTGAAATATCCCAGAAGGAGAAAGACAAACACGGTATATACTCACTTATATAGACCTATAAGATAGGATAAACATCATGAAATCTATGCACCTAAAAAAGATAATCAAGAGAGCGGTCATGGGGTAAGATGATCAATCCTCGTTTAGAAAGACAGATGGGATGTGCATTGAACGTATGACAGGAGTCTACTGAGCACATCTGAAAGACTCTAACTAGCAGTGTTTTCAAAGCAAAGACTCATGACCAAACCTTTGGCAGAGTACAGGGAATCATAGGAAAGAAGGGGAGTTAGTCTGATGGGGAAAGGATAGGAGCTCCACAAAGACCAAATATATCTGGGCACAGGGTCTTTTCTGCAACTGACATTCAACCAAGGACCATGTATGGATACAACCTAGAACCAGAACCTCCGCTCAGATGTAGCCTGTGATAGCTCAGTAACCAATTGGTTTCCCAAAGTGAGGGGAACAAGGACTATTTCTAACAGGAACTCAATGAAGATACCTGATAAAACAGGATCAGATGAATGTGGGGGAGGTCCCCCCCTATCAGTGGACTTGGAAAGGGGCACAGTGGTGATGAGGGAGGGAGGGAGGGACTGGGAAGGAATGAGGGTTCGGGCACAGCTGGGATACAGAATTAATAAAATGTAACTGATAAAAATAAAATAAAAAATAAATAAATAAATTTACAACAAAACTAAGTAGAAGATACAGATATATTTCCATGTATTTCCACATCCAAATATTCACAGCTTTCCTGATAATTACTATATCTTTCAACTTAGAGACATACCCTAACACATGACTATTTCAAACCTCCTGTGGGTCTAGACAAGGTGTATTGAGCAGCATGTGGCAAAGACTCTCATACTGTGCACGTGTGCAAATGTTCTGTGCTTCCGGCATATCTACGCTTAGCAGGTTCACCCTTCCTTCCAATAAAAAGAATATGGAGAGTGCTGATAATTTTATTTGTTCCATTGCCCCAGAATTTTCTTATTTGAAGGGGCTACATTCTTTGAATCATAGTAACTGACATTTTATTTTCAAAATTAGTATTCATTTAAGTTTCCTTCTTGTCCTCCTGGCTCATAACACTTTTCACTTTAGCACCTACCTAAACTCTTTTAAGGAAACTCTGCACCTTATTATGGCAGAAGCCACCATTCTAACTATTTCTTCATTACCCAACACAGATTTTCTCTGGGCTTTTTAATTAATTCCTCAGAGAAGCTGTGCTTTGAACTTTGACCTTAGATCTCTAAAAAAGTTTTTCCCACAAACACTGCACAGAAGGCCCACTCTATACTCTGTATTGATGAGAATATTCTTTTTTTTTAAGCTTTTAAATATTTTATTTTCTTTTATTTTTTTTTTATTTTTTATTTTTATCAGTTACATTTTATTAATTCTGTATCCCAGCCGTGCCCCGAACCCTCGTTCCCTCCCAGTCCCTCCCTCCCTCCCTCATCACCACTGTGCCCCTTTCCAAGTCCACCGATGGGGGGGGACCTCCCCCACATTCATCTGATCCTGTTTTATCAGGTATCTTCATTGAGTTCCTGTTAGAAATAGTCCCTGTTCCCCTCACTTTGGGAAACCAATTGGTTACTGAGCTACCACAGGCTACATCTGAGCGGAGGTTCTAGGGGATGAGAATATTCTTAATGAAGAATATAAAAAATATCCTCTTCCACAGGGTTGAATGGATTTGAGACTCAGATATATGGGCTTAGATTCTAGGCCTATTTAACTTCAAATGGTGCTCCAGTCTAGCTCCACTTTAACTTCAAAACCTTGGATGACCAGGCAGGTTCATCAGTCATGTAAGGAGAGCAATACTGTTCCTGATTGGATTAGAAAATGTTCTGTTTCTGAGTGGATGCAATAACTTCAGTAAATCTTTTACCTAAAATACAATCATAACATAACATAACAATCACATGTGTACAAACAAAATTTGAAAATATTTAAATAATTCTATGGCATACCAACATACAGTTCTGCTTGTTTGAACCATATGAAATTTTATGTTTTACTTTTTTCCAGTGCACCTGTGTACACACACACACACACACACACACACACACACACACACACACACTACAATTTCATGCAATTCAAATGACTGCCCTTGCTTCAGGCCATTGATATTCTTCTGTTGCATCCTGAGGTTGTCAGCAATTTATGTAACCCAGATGAAGAAAAGAACAACCACACAATGACCAAAATTATGATGATAGCACACTCTATGTGCTTGCATGGAAAGCTCTTTCTTGCCAGGAAACATAAGCCAGTTAGAGAGTGATCATATCTTCTTTTTTTAATTCTGTATCAATTACACTTTATTCACTTTGTGTCCCCTGTGTGGTTCCCTCCCTCCTCCTGTCCCAATCCCTCCCTTCCTCCACCCTCTGCATGCATGTCCCTCCCCAAGTCTACTGATAGGGGAGGACTTCTTTTCCTTCGTTCTGATCATACCTCTAACTGCTATTATCTCCTGTGTCTCAGTACTTTCAACGTGTTTGATTTCTCTGCTTCTCTTAGCACTTTACCCTCTTTTGCCTAAAAAGTTCAAATTGCAGTAACATTCTTTTATTACTATGAATTACATTTATAAAAAAGGCAGCTTAAAGAACATAAAGAAATTTTCTGTCTCGAGTTTTAATTATGTACTTAAGTGTGAGCAAAATAGGTTAATGACAATATACAGTTTTCGTTTCTTCCAGGCTTACATGTAATAGTTATGAATGTTAGGTTAAGCCTCTTTTACCCGAAAGTGTATTAATGGCTTATACTGGTCATTTGGTTTATATGCTACTTCAGCATCTGTGGTTGTTCAAAATTAAAATTATAAAGATGCCTTGATGTCTTTATCTTGTATAAAACTCATCAGCAATACCAGATAAAATCAGTGATGTAGTGCATTATGTATAGTTCATTAAAAATCTTCCCAGAAAAATAAGCAGAGACTTTCCCAACAATAATCAGAGACTTTTTTTTTAGTTTTCTTTACATTTTGTTCATTTATTTGTTGTTTTTGGTAGAATCTCACATGAGACCATTAACACGGGTCTCAAATTCACAGACTTATTGCCTTGACTGCTGAGTAACTAGTGCTATAGGTCGATATTAACATGGCTAGCAAAATGAAGACATGTCAGTAATTCACTCTAAAAGCAGTTTATGCCAAAACTGTTAATTTTTAAGGATATTCAGTCTATGACTTTCATATATATAATATTTATCATCTTAGAATCAGGGAAGAAAGTATGAATTCTCAAGTGACTAATACTTGTTGCATGAAAGAATTATGACAGGAGTTATTTCATTTGTTGACAATTTGACACATATTTTCTATGTATTAAATAATATATTCCATACAAAATATTTTCTGCCAAATAGTCGACAATTTTTTTAATTTTTTGTAGGAGTCTAAACTGGACTACACAATGAGGTCACATTAAATCTTAAGGTTAATATAAATAATGAAGAAATATTTTATATCAACTTGTAAAAGAAATATAATTTACAAATACTAACATAGTAATGAAGAACATATGCATCTTCATTGTACATCTACCAACTTGAGCTTTGTCAGTGGGTACTCCAGGAAAGAATATTTACTTTTATTTATATATACACACTTGTATGCATACTGTAATTGTAAAATCACACAACGGCAGAAGCTCCAAATATATCAGCATAAGTAACCTTTAGATGTTTCACATTTTACATACATTCTATTAAGAAACATCAGTTTCAGTTGTGTAATAAAACCAAGCATTCTTAACTTTATATTAACTGCATAGTAATTTGAAGAACTAAATTGAATATATCCCTAAATTTTTATGTTTGTGTTTCATCTCAAAGCAGACAATGTAATGTAGTAGGATTTAAGGGCTTAACTCTTCTCTGTCCATTATGAATGAACTGACGACATTGACATGATTCTTTAACTGTGATTTTTATTTCTACCCTCTTTGGACTCTGTGTGCTTGGGGATACTTCTGATATTTTCACATTTATTTCAAAGCACCAAAAGATGTTTCCAAAGAGCTGCTCTCCTGCTTTCATTCAGAACCAGCAGCAAAATTATGAATGCTTTACACCAGCAACTTGCCACAACATAAAAAAAAGAAAGAAAAGAGAAAAAAAAGGATAGGCTTCAACTGTTATCAGTTGTTTTATTATGTTCTTAAATTACTTTCCAAATTTTTAGTTACAGCCATGATGTGGCATCATAGGTAAAAACTAGAGCAAGGAAATCTTGTCCTGGAGGACTACATAATCTTAGCACAATAAAGACATGTATAAACTGGAAAACTGATCCACATAAAGAAAAAACAAGCATATAATTCTGATGACAAAGAATGTTAAAATAAGTTATTGCAAATTAAACTATTTTAAAATTCTATATGACTCCATTTGGAGTGGCTATGATCAAGAATAAAAGTGACGAATACAGACTTCTTGTGGGCCAAGGAGAGACTTCCACCCAGCAGAAAGGAGTGTAGACTGGAACTACCACTAAATAAAACACAAGTAAAAAACACTCTAATTTAAAAAATCATTTACATAGTACGACATTAAACAAAACCTTAAGTATACAAAGGGATTAGAGGAAATTATATATTGTTTTAAACCAAAAGCATGGAATCTATGCCTGCAAATGATCTACACTCAGTGCTGGCAAAAGCAAGTAATATATATAATTATATATATATACTTATATATATATATAATTAAAGCAAAGAAGAAGTACTTATATATAAACCTAATAACAAAGTCCATTCAAGCTTTTGTAGGCTGAGGAGTACAAAATATGAATGTACAAATTAAAGAAAATCTAAGTAAACTAAAAGACATGTAATTTTCAAGGATTAAAGAATTCAGTATGAGTGAGCACACCAAGAACAGAGGCAAAAATCACAGTCTGAATTTATCTATGTTTCTCTCCTCTTGTTGCCAACAAAGAGCAAAACCCAAATTATAGAACTGTCCACAAAATTCAGTATAACCTAGAGATAAGACAGTATGGCATCCTCAAACTCAGGCACAATCTAAGATTTCTTAACAGTCACAAAACAAGGTTCTACTAGAGCAAATCATGCCTTGGATATGTCAGACAATAACATCTAAAATCATGAAATACACTGATGGCAGTTACGGAAAAATAACCTCTTTTACTAATATATAGTCTTACAATTACTATGATTTGAGAAACAAAGATAACCACAAAATCCTGTCTGTGGTGAATGGGAAAATACAGCTGCAATTTCATAAATTCCATCAGAACATCTGACAGAGAATATCCTATGTGTGCAATCTGATAATTCTTTGTAGGTCTGTGACTCAAGGTTTACCATGATTTGCTGTCCCCATAATTCAGTGTTATGTAAAGTAATTACTGTAACATGATTGATTACTGCAATAAATATATAATTAAAATTACAAGTGATAGCAATATTATCCTAATGACAGATGGATCCAATGAAAAATTTGACCCTAAAACTTCGGTTCTGATTAGATAATTTTTACAAAACTCTGCTATTCAAGTATTTTAGGTAATATTCCCCATGTTCTTTCACATTCATTATTCTGAATCAGATACCTATACGAGATCAAAGCAAATATCAATATAAAGTTACACTTACAATAATAATAAAATATTTGCTCATTTACTTAATGACATTTCTTACCAAGGTGACTAGTGGAAATGAGGATGGTGTAACGTGCCACAGGAACTGTGGAATATGAGTGATGTGTAGTGACTGGGAAAAGAAGGGGACAACAACAGAACAATGATGTCTAAGAAAGGGGGGCAGATGTCAGTTTAATGAAGTCTCTTCCTTTGTTTCCACTCTTCTTATTTTTACCAAATAACTGATTTTTACTTTCTTTCAGCAAATAAAGGTTCTAAGTCTAAATTAAATATTTAGACAACATAATTCTATAAAATACTCCTATGACAAAATACAGTAAGAAAATTAAGACACAAAAGAAAGGAACAGAGCTGGAGAGATGGCTCAGCTCAGTTAAAAGTACTGGCTGCTCTTGCAGAGGTCCTGAGTTCAATTCCCAGCAACATGGATGGATGTTCCCAACCATCTGTAATGGCATCAGATGTTCTATTCTGTCATGCACCTGTACATGCAGCTAAAGCTCTCATATACATAAATAAGTAAATATATTACAAAACAAAGAAAGGAACATAGGGATCACACAACAATCACATTTGCCTTTCCTTCAAAAATCAAACAAACAAAAAACAAAACAAAACAAAAAAAAAACATTTGAACAATTCAAATCTACATTACAT
Source organism: Rhombomys opimus (assembly GCA_010120015.1). Lineage (NCBI taxonomy): Eukaryota > Metazoa > Chordata > Mammalia > Rodentia > Muridae > Rhombomys > Rhombomys opimus. The sequence goes on from REGO01000760.1 coordinate 342,105, forward strand.
TCTAAGCAATGTCAGAGTACAGGATATACAGAAATATCCATTTTTAAAGGGCCAAATGAAAATCCTTAGTGTAAGAAGTGTAAAGCAGTGGTGTTACTTGATGGCACAGAAACACTTAAATGTTCAACGTCCTTAGTCATCAGGGAAATGCAAATCAAAACGACCCTGAGATTTCACCTTACACCCATCAGAATGAATAAGTTGAATAACTCAAGTGACCACATATGCTGGAGAGGATGTGGAGAAAAGGGAACCCTCCTCCACTGCTGGTGGGAATCTAAACTTGTACAACCACTCTGGAAAGCAATCTGGTGCTTTCTCAGACAGTTAGGAATAGAGCTTCCTCATGATGCAGCCATACCACTCATAGGCATATATCCAAAAGAGGCTCAAGTACACAACAAGGACATCTGCTTAACCATGTTTGTAGCAGCCTTATTTGTAATAGTCAGAAACTGGAAACAGCCCAGATGCCCCTCACTTGAGGAAGGGATACAGAAATTGTGGTACATCTACACAATGGAATATTACTCAGCAATAAAAAAGAAGGAAATCATGAAATTTGCAGGTAAATGGTGGAACTGGAAAAGATCATCCTCAGTGAGGTATCCCAGAAGCAGAAAGACACACAGGGTATATAATCACTCATAAGTGGATACTAGACATATAATATAGGATAAACGTACTAAAATATGCACACCTAAGGGAGCTAATCAGGAAGAAGGACTCTGGCTAAGATGCACAATCCCCATTCAGCAAGGCAAAGAGGATGGACATCAGAGGAGGGAGAAAACAGGGAACAGGACAGGAGAGTACCACAGAGGGCCTCTGAAAGGCTCTAACCTGCAGGGTATCCAGTCAGATGTTGAGAATCACAGTCAGACTTTGGGCAGAGTACAGGGAACCTTAAGAAAGAAGTGGGAGATAGAAAGACCTGGAAAGGACAGGAGTTCCACAAAGAGAGCAACAGAACCAAAAATATCTGGGCACAGGGGTCTTTTCTGAGACTGATATTCCAGCCAAGGATCACTCATGGAGATGGCCTGGGACCCCTACACAGATGTAGCCTATGGAAGTTCAGTGTCCAAGTGGGTTCCATAGTAATGGGGACAGGGACTGTCTCTGACATAATGTGATTGGCCTGCTCTTTGATCACCTCCCCCTGAGGGGGGACCAACCTTACCAGGCCACAGAAGAAGACAATGCAGCTACTCCTGATGAAACCTGATAGACTAGGATCAGAGGGAAGGGGAGGAGGACCTCTCTTTTCAGTGGACTGGGAGAGGGACAAATTGAAGAAGAGGGAGGTTGGGATTGGGAATGGAGGAGGAAGGGAGGTAAAGGGGGGATGCAAAGTGAATAAACTGTAATTAATAAAAATAAAATAAAAATGAGTCAATTAAAAAAAAGAAAGCTAAAATTCAGAAAAGAAAGAAATCATGTATTCTGTCCTGTTTCACACAAAGAAGTAAACATAAGCAAGTTTCCAATGTCTCACGTCATAACAGAGATGTACTATGATGAAAGCATTATGTATGCCCTGTCCCCCAAAGCATGATATAAATGTTGTTGTGATCATGTGTATTGATAATTAGTGTCCAGTATAGTCTGCTGACTGTCTTTGATTAATCGGTTTCACAGACACCGAAAACCCTACTGACTAATTATTCATGTGACCAGATTAATAGGATTTCTCCATAAAAGAATACAATCAGTGTACCTCTTCCCTTTTTGCAGGATATACAACAAATTTTAAATTTTAAATTCTTTTCTCAAGTTTAAAGTAACACCATTAAGTACTGTTTTAATTACATTTTTATATTAATTACAGTTTATTCACTTTGTATCCCAGCTGTAGCCCCTTCCCTAATTCCCTACCAACCCACCCTCCCTCCCTTATCTCCTCCTATGCCCCTCTCTAAGTCCACTGATAGAGGAGGTCCTCCTCCCCTTTCATCTGATCCTAGTCTATCAGGTCTCATCAGGACTGGCTTCATTGTCTTCCTCTATGGCCTGGCAAGGCTGGGGAGGCCATCATAGAGCCAGCCACTAAGTTCATGTCAGAGACAGTCCCTGTTCCGTTTACTAGGGAACCCACTTGGATACTGATATGTACACAAATCCTATTAATTATTTTTTAATTCTGCAATAAGAAGATATATTTTTTATATACTATAGGTAATTTTTAAACCAAAACATTATTTTACAATTAGTGAGATGACTTACTCTGTAAATGAACATGCTGCCAATCCTGAAAAACTGTGTGTACTGTTAGAAGGAAAGAACTTACTGTGGAAACTGACTCCTGACCCTGACTTCCATGTCTGATCTTCACAATGACATATACAAACACATTTAAATATGTACACAAATAATAAATAAATTGTAAAACATTATTTCAGACAAATTAAAACAGAAGCACAAGTTTAAAGTGAAGTTAAACTACTACTTTAAGGTAACCAATATAATTGGAATATATTTCAGCTTGTTTTGATTCTGAAATGTTCCATAGAGGAATATTCCACAACTTGCAAGTTACCCAATGGTCCCAAAAATAACTCCTTTATCCATGTAAGCAACTCTAATTAAACACATTGATTCTGTTAAATACCTTCAGCAAAGTGGCTGAATAAAAAATTAACTAAAAAATAAAAATAAAAATAAAAAAATAAAGAAATTGAAGCCCTCCTGTATACCAAAGACAAACGGGCTGAGGAATAAGTTAGGAAAACAGCACCCTTCACAATAGCCACAAAAAGCATAAAGTATCTTGGTGTGACCTAACAAAGCAAGTGACAGCTACCAGGGCTACCGTAAGAGACATGGTACTGAAGTGAACTTTATTAAATCTGCAGTAATAGTACAATGTCTCTTACTGTAGCCCTGGTAGTGAATGTTGACAGTGTTCCCTGTACTCTCCTTGGTTAACTGAGTAGCCCTCACTTCAGTTATTTTAAGGGTGAACCATCGAAAACCACTTTAAAAATGTGAACTCTTAGTTGCTATGATAACAAGCATCTGCATTCATCACCGAGGTTGTCTTCATTTTAAATTTGTCCTCCCTGCTGGCAGTTTTCTGATAAAGCCATGCTCTAAGAGTACACAAACAGGTCACATTCTTCTGCCAATATTAATGGCAGTTTTGTTGTTTTAATGGAAAACAAGCATATGGCAGCTTGCTTAATCTAAACTTCCATTGTTTTTAATTGATCAGCTCCCAGTGTTCACATTATGATTCCAGGAAGAGTGGAAAATAAAACGACCATTTAATATTACCACTGCAAGAAAGCTACCTGCACCGCAATACACAGTAGTATCTAAGACAGACGCTGGCCTTAGACCCCATCTGGACACCATGAGTTTTCCATAGTTGAGGACACAGCAAGAAACACAACCTCAGAGGTTGCTTATTCACCATAGAGTTACCATAGTGCTGAATTCCAAACCCTGTAAAAACTAGAATCAGGGGAAAATATGTCACAAACTAAGAATACACTGTAAAATATAGATACTGCTAAATGAGGAAAAGGAAATGACAGATTCTGAGAGTAAATGCAGATAATTCTTTTCTTTCTTTCTTCCTTCCTTTCTTTCTTTCTTAATTTCTTTCTCTCTTTCTTTCTTCTCTCTTCCTTCCTTCCTTCTTTCCTCTCTTTCTTTCTTTCTTCCTTCCTTTCTTTTTGAGTCAGTATTTTTCTATGTAGCCTATCATTGAATATGAGTTCAAGCTCCAAGGATCTAATGTTAAATTACACATAAAACAAAAATCGAATAAATACGTAAAATTGTGATTTTTAACAAACATTCATTTACATTTTTTTGAGGTTGCCATAGAAGGTCTGGATGCTGATTTAGGCTTGATTTTGTTTTAACAAAGCACTGAATGTACTTTTGTCACAGATTCACTGAGAATAAAAGAAAATTGAATGATGTTTTATTTTAGCTGTATGCAAATAACATAGGTTAATTTTTCTATTTCACCGTATTCAAAATTATGAAAAAAATTAAGTCAAATAATTTCAGAGACATTTTAAAATCCACAACTGACAATAATAATAACTAAAAAAGACCCTGTGCCCAGATATATTTGGTCCTTGTGGAGCTCCTATCCTTTCCACTTCATACTAACTCCCCTTCTTTCATATGATTCCCTGTACTTTGCCAAAGGTTTGGTTATGAGTCTTAATATCTGCTTTGAAACACTGCTAGGTAGAATCTTTCACATGCCTTCTGTGGTAGACCCCTGTCATACGTTCAATACATATCCCATTTGTCTTTCTAAATGAGGATTGATCATCTTACCCCATGTCCTCAAGGACCAAATATATCTGGGCACAGGGTCTTTTCTAAGACTGACACTCAAGCAAGGACCATGTATGGATATAACCTAGAACCTCTGCTCAGATGTAGCCCGTGGTAGCTCAGTAACCAATTGGTTTCCCATAATAAGGAAAACAAGGACTATTTCTAACAGGAACTCAATGGCTGGCTCTTTGACCTCCCCACCCCCCAAGGGAGGAGGGGGGTGTTAGGCCACAGAGGTCCTGTTAGGCCACAGAGGAGGACTTTGCAGCCAGTCCTGAAGATACCTGATAAAACAGGGTCAGATGAAAGGGGAGGAGGTCCTCCCCAATCAGTGGACTTGGAAAGGAGCAGGAAGGAGATGATGGAGGGAGAGTGGGATTGGGAGGGAATGAGGGAGCGGGATACAGCTTGGATACAGAATTAATAAAATGTAACTAATAAGAAAAATTTAAAAAAATAACTAAAAAAAGTGAAATTTACATGGGTATGTATGAAAGCCCAACATTTACTTTCCAGACAATAGTGGCATGTATGCCTTATGGGTCATATACCCAGCTGAGTGAACTTCAGTTCAGCGGGAAAGAATTCATTCCTGGAACTCTAAGACTTGCCTGTGGCTGGTGAGGCAAGAGACTCTTGAGGAGAATCTACTAATACCTCTTTCATAACCAGTCTTATTCCTAATTGCAGTCTAAATCATTGTAAGTATGAAAATATACTTTTCATCATTCATCAAAGAAGCTTCTTTTTGTAGCAGATGGAAACTACTGGAGAAAGCTACAACTATTCAAAATACAAAGGATAACTGATGGTGGGGTGTCTCATCTCCAGTTGATACCATCTAAAACTACATCTACATGTAAGCCTGAAGGACTATCATAAAAGAGGACATGGCCAGATTGAGAGCCAGAAGACGGAGACATATACTGTGAAACTGTGTCTTTTAAATATGAGATGTAGGATCATTCTGAGTGAGCTGTCCCAGAAGCAGAAAGACACACACGGTATATACTCATTCGTATAGACATATAACAGATGATAAACCTACTAAAACCTGTACATCTAAAGAAACTAATTAAGAGAGAGGACCTTGACTAAAACGCTCAATCCCCATCCCGAAAGGCAAAGAGGATAGACAAGAGAAGAAGAAGAAAACAGGAATCAACCTAGGAACCTGCCACAGAGGGCCTCTGAAAGGCTCGGCCCTGCAGACTATCAAAGCAGATGCTGAGACTTATGGCCAACTGTTGGGCAAAGTGCAGGAAATCTTGTGTAAGAAGTGGGAAATAGTAAGAGCTGGAGAGAACAGGAACCCCACAAGGAGAGCAATAGAACCAGAAAATTTGAAAACAGGCCTCTTCCCAGAGATTCATACTCCAACCAAGTACCAGGCATGGAGATAACCTAGAACCCCTGCACAGTAGCCCATGGCAGTTTAGTGTCCAAGTGGGTTACATAGTAATGGGAAGAGGGACTGTCTCTGACATAATCTGATTGACCTGCTCTTTGATCACCTCCCCCTGAGGGGAGAGCAGCCTTACCAGGCCACAGAAGATGACAATGCAGTCATTCCTGATGTCATCTGATAGACTAAGATCAGAAGGAAGGAGAGGAGGACCTCCCCTATCAGTGGACTTGGGGAGGGGCATGGGTGAAGAAGGGGGAGGGAGGGTGGGACCAGGAAGGGAGGAGAGAGGGGCTTATGGGGGGATACAAAGTGAATAAATTGTAATAAATAAACAAATAAATAAATAAATAAATAAATAGGACATGTAACTGTACCCAGGAATACTCAAAAGTTTGGTTGCCTAAAAAATGATCTTAGACATTACAGCAATTTACAGAACAGCATTAGTGAATGAACTCTTACAAGGCTCCACCACAGATGAAGAGCTTTAGGCAAGAAAAGACTACCTTCTCTAGGGATGAGGCTCAGCCCTATAGTCTCAAATGGTTAGCATTAAACACACACATACAAGTGGATTCAGCAGATTATATTTGTGGGTGTGTGTAAAATATTAAAGAAAAAATGTCCATGATTTTTTCTTTTTTTTATTCTTTATTAATTACACTTTATTCACTTTTTATCCCCCCTTTGGGCCTTCTCTAGAGAGCTTATCGAACTTGGAAAAATGTACATAACAGAAACAAACACGTTAGTCTGGATGAGGATCATTTAACAATCATTGTAAATTTTCAAGAGCACTTGTGAGGATTTGCCCTCACTGTCATCTTGACTGCACTGTATACTTACATGAATGTTTGTGAAGCTGTTGCCAGAGAGGAGGAACTTAGGAAGGAAGATCCAATGTGAAAAGAGGCCTCACCATTTATGGCGCAGCCAATTGAATGCAAGATAAAGCAGAAAAGAGGTAAGAATGAGCATTCACCTCTCTTTGCCCTGTTGGCTGTTGACTTGAGGAGCCATCTCTCAGTCCCAGGACTACCTACACCTTCCTTCTGTGTAGAGTATACATTCTCAAACTGAGAACCAAAATAAATGCTTCCTTCCTTTTGTCAGGTACTTTATCACACTAATAAAAAGGAGCATATGACATGCATTTCCTAAAAATTAAAATAAAATTGCCTTCTGAGATCCTGCTGTACAAAACTAAACTGAAGCTAATATTAATTTTTGGATTTACTAGAAAGACATACTAGAATGGCCATTTCAGGTGGCTTTCCTCACATCCCCAGCAACGTTTTGTGTGCTCCCTTTCATTTTAAACACGACAAGTTCTCATGGTGCTGCCCATAAGAGCATATAGGTGCAGCCACTTCCTGGACATGCATTGCATCTCAGTGCCCACATCTCTAGAGCAAACTTTCAATGCCTCTTCCAGCTGCCAGTAATTGTCAATGGCTTCTCAGCTAGCGTTAGGACTCTATGAGCACCCATCCCAATCAATGCTGCGGTTTTGATGATGTAATATTGTGCATGTCTTGTGCATGAAGTCGCAGCGACTATGAGTCCATGTGTGCCATCAAAGATCCTGTGATGTCCAGCAAATAATGTTTTACTACAGCTACAACTCTTACAAGGTGTAAAGAATAGAAAATAATTAAAGAATTCTCTGTGGCATATGAAATCCAAACCTACATGTCAAAATGAGTGGCACTCCTTGGATAGATCATAAGCTCCACTACCTGAGAATATTAACAATCTAGATATTTACAGAAAACAGCTGCCAACCTGAGGGCAAATTGATGGATACACAGAGAGGTAAACTCCGGTTAGTGTTGTTGGCTTCAATGTTTGGTATTAAGAGCCATTCTGAAACTGATTCTTCAGAGTGTTTGTCCGTTACTCAACACACTGTTTGACAAGTTGACCATTGGAATGCCTCTCCTGTGGCTATTTGAAGTTTCAATGTTTTAAAATTGGATAGCCTGTCCCTGCTACTGAAGGGGCCAGTAACTATGAAAGCTGCTATTGAGTCACATATTCAAGGGCCATAATAATTGTTTTATGTCTTAGCATATAACATTTTTTTTTACCAAAAAAAAAAAAAAATCTTGAGGAGTCATACTCAGGTTTTCAGTAGCCAATTGCTCCAACACAGGCAAAGGGTATCTTATCAAACATTCAGCTTTACATATGACTAAAGGCAAGTGTCCAATTTTGACAACACAGAAATGGAAGTCTGAAAGAATTCCACTGTCTGTGTCTTCACAAAAATTAGATATGGGAATTGAATAAAGTCAACCAACAAAGAGACAATGGATTGAATAGTACAGAGTTATGTACTATGTTTTCATCTGTTGGTGAACATGGAAGTTCATATTTAAAATATATGCACCATTGAATAAGATTTTTTTAATTTTTTTACTATTAATTACACTTTATTCATTTTGTATCCCCCCATAAGCCCCTCCCTCCTCCCCTCCCGATCCCACCCTCCCTCCTTCTTCCTCATGCATGCCCCTCCCCAAGTCCACTGATAGGGGAGGTCCTCCTCTCCTTCTTTCTGATCTTAGTCTATCAGATCTCCTCAGGAGTGGCTGCATTGTCATCTTCTGTGGCCTGGTAAGGCTGCTCCCCCCTCAGGGGGAGGTGATCAAAGAGCAGGCCAAACAGATTATGTCAGAGAAGGACAAATTCTAACATTCTTAGCAGGTATATCAGTATCATTACTATTTGTGCATTCTTCCTATGGCTCCTGTTTTATGTTTATTCACTTATTGCTCAAGTTTCTAATGTACAATGTATCTAAATATCAACATCTCATTTGAGTTAATGTGAAAAATTAGAAAAGGCTGAAACAAAAATATTTTTAGATAAAAATATGAGAATAAAAATTTCATCATTTTGAATAATTATTTTTCACAAATATACATGAAATTAACATGCTTTTACATTTTACTACATTCAAACTAAATTGTGGTACCAATAAATTCTCATAATTTAAGTGCTTTAATTAGACTTGCGTCTTTAGTGTTGGAAAACACATTCTTGATGTAAAACGTACTCATGACTGTGATTTAAAATTGCTAAATTCTGAAACAAAAAACCTGTAGAAGTTAGGGTTATTTTTATGTTATATTTTTAAAATATTTTTAAAGTAAATTCAACACACTGAGAAGTATCCTAAGTTATATTTAAAAAAAAATGAGAAACAACAACAACAACAAAAACAGCAGCAGCAACAATCACCACAAAAACCTGACATTCTAGGTAAATACATGACACATGGGACTGATCTGCCAGAACAATCAATTTAAAAAAATCACTTTCCATTCTAAAGCACTGGTGAACATACTGATATAAGAGAAAGAACACATTTTTGCTATAAAAAATTAGAAGAAAGCTGCACCTAACATGGTTGAACAAATATCCTTGCTGTGTACTTGAGCATGTTTTGGATATATGCCTAGGAGTGGCATAGCTGGATCTTGACAAAGTGCTATTCCTAATTGTCTGAGAAAGAGCCAGACTGATTTCCAAAGGGGTTGTACAAATTTACATTTCCACCAGCAATGGAGGAGTGTTTCCCTTTCTCCACAATCTCTGCAGCATGTATTCTCACTGGAGTTTTTGATCTTAGCCATTCTGTTGGGTGTAAGGTGAAAAATCTCAGGGTCGTTTTGATTTGCATTTCCCTGTTGACTAAGGATGTAGAACATTTCTTTAAGTGTTTCTCTGCCATTTTGTATTCATCTAGAGAGAATTCTCTGTTTAGCTCTGTACCCTGTTTTTGTTTAATTGAGCTACTTGATTTGTTGCTTTTTAACTACTTAGGTTCTTTATATATTCTCGATATTAGCCCTCTGTCAGATATAGGGTTGGTGAAGTTCCTTTCCCAGTCTGTAGTCTGTCATTTACAGCTTTATTCATAATAGCCAGAATGTGGAAACAACCCAGATGTCCCTCAATAGAAGAATAGATACAGAAATTGCTGTACATCTACACAATGGAATACTATTCAGCAATTAAAAACAAAGAAATCATGAAAATTGCAGGCAAATGGTGGGTACTAGAAAAGACCATTCTGAGTGAGGTATCCCAGAAGCAGACAGACACACATGGTATATACTCACTTGTAAGTGGATACTAGATGTATAATATAGGGTAAACACCGTAAAATCTGTACACCTAAAGAAGCTAATAAGAAGGAGGACCCTTGCAAAGATGATCAATCCTTACTCAGAAAGACAAATAGAGCTCAAAGGCTAGGAATGTAGAGTTAGACCAAACAGCATCCTGGAAACAATTTTTAGATTAGAAACATCTAATAATATTGTGGAGAGTCACTGCAACTAAATATAAAATTTGATCAGCATCATGGCAACACATTTGACCTTTTATTTTCTCCTCAGGAAAGATGAGATCAGTTAACATCAATTTTTCCATAGTGGCAAACTCCCTCTGCAAATATGTAGGGACAAGGGAAAAGATAAAGCTACACAGTATGTTGAAACAAGGACAGAAGTAGGAAAGAGTTACAAAGACACAGTTTCCTTTCAAGTGAGTGCTTACTGGAGTAAAAGTAAATGGAGGCACATGGACACCCACAGAACTTCCTCACAGTTTAAATGACCCTTATGGAAATGAAGAGTGGCTTGGGGGCAGCATGACTAGGCTCACTGAAAACAACACTTCTCTACTTCATGTTTACAAAGTGGAAACTAAAATGTCTTAATCAGTCCTGGGCAAGTACACAAGCATAACTGTATCCATACAAATTTTCCGTACTCTGACATGGATAAAACATGATAATGTCTTTCAGTAAAAACACAATTTGTTTTCACAACAGACAACAGTCAGTTCTCAAATTTATTTGGTTTACTTTTGCATATATAAATACATTAGTACATATGAGCTGAGTATTTCACTTGTGAAGTCAAAACAGCAATTAACCTCTCAATAAATTTATTATAAAAGTTGTCAGAAGAGATACACTGAAGTAGATACACAGAATTTTTTAAACTCTCTCTCTCTCTCTCTCTCTCTCTCTCTCTCTCTCTCTCTCTCTCTGTGTGTGTGTGTGTGTGTGTGTGTGTGTGTGGACAAAGGCCGTACCAAGCAGATCAGGGCATATTATTACCCTAGATTTGTAATTATACATGGTTGTACACAGTGCAATCTAGGTGTTGTCAACCAACTGGGATTCTCTGAAAGATCAGTATGTGCTTCTAACTTTGAAGCCATCTGCCCAGCCCCTCCCTTTACTTTAAATAATGTTCCACAGACCACTTGTATGAAAACTGAGTGTGGTATTAAGATGTTAATATTTCTCATTCCCTGGTTGGACCATCTATACTTGACTCTGTGTCACTAAGAAACCACACTGAGTGCTTTTTCATCTTTGTCTCTCTAAACCATGTAACACATGACACAGAAAATCTCCACTGAAATACTTCTTTTAGAAATGAATGTGCTACATAACTTTAAAATAATGAAGCATGAGCCTACCACAGATGGCCTCTGAAAGACTCTACTGATCAAGGTATCTAAGCAGAGGTTAATACTTATAGCCAAACTTTGGGCAGAGTGCAGGGAATATTATGAAAGAAGGGGTGATAGAAAGACCTTGAGAGGACAGGAGCTCCACAGGAGAGGAAGAGAACCAGAAATTCTGAGCTCTGTGGCCCCTGAAGAGAATGGTACCCCAACCAATGACAATGCATGGAGAGGACATAAAATCCCAGCTTAGATGTAGCCCATAGACTCAGTCTCCAAGCAGGGTCCCTAGTAAGGAGAGCAGGGATTTTTCTCTGGCATGAACTCAGTGGTAGGCTCTCTGATCACCTCCTCCTGGGGGGTGCATCCTTGCCAGGCCACAGAGGAAGACAATGTAGTCCTGATGAAACTTGTTATGCTAGGTCAGACAGAAAGGAAGGAGGACCTCCCCTATCTTTGGACTATGGGAGGGACATAGGTAGAGAAGAGGGAGAAGAGGGTGGGATTGGGAGGGGGCTGGGAAGGGAGCCACAGCCAGGATATAAATTGTAATAAATTATAATTGAAAAATAATGAAGAAGGAATTAAAATAGAGAACTGGCTCCAGAGCACAGACACTAGACAACTACATTAATAGACCCTCTTATTAATTTGGGTATAGAAACAAGGTAGTTTATTTTGTCACAAAAAGAAGTGCTGTTATAATATATACATTCTGTGTCTAGGTTGAAGGACGTGCCCATAGAAATATTTCCCTTTTCCCTCTTTGCTATTTTTCCTGTGAGGAAACTGAGCCAAGACCAAATGGTGAGAGGTAAATGATGGTATTTTTAACTTGTCCTCTTAGGAGATCAATCACCCACAAGCATTATCAGAAAACAGATGATGAGAACTCACAAAAAGTAAACCTCTATCAAAAGGAATTTTTTTATTCCCTATAAAACAAGTTAATAATTCCCATAAAGTGTCAGAAATTTGATTATTCCTATAAAACAAATACAATGTCAGCTATCTTGAGATGCTGATGGATTCTCTATGCCCCTCTTCCTAGAGTTGACAAATATGTTAGATTTTGCAGGAGAGAGAGAGTTAGGAAAAGTATTTCCAAAATAATGATCTTTCGTGGGTGTAGATAAATAAAATACCTTGCCTTTGTCTTAGCCAATGCTTACAGGTCTCTACCCAAACATACACTCACTGAGATAACAAAAAGATGCCTATTCAAACATATGTATGTATGGCCTGTCTACACTGCTCCCTGTATCCTCAACATACAAAAAAAATCAAAATACTAAGCTAAAAGTAAACTCAGTAAGAATGTGCTGAGCAAATAAGTCAGACATTGTTAGTGAAATACATAATTCATAATATGATAAACAAGATAACCAGAGTTCATTAAGCTCCTTCTATGTATCTGCCATTGTATGAGATGTGCTACAAACTAATTTTTCTCTCATGATACTTTTATGAGATGTTTATAAATAGTCACAATTGATATGGCATAAACAAGACTGATAAATTCCGAAGAAACACAAATGTGAATTGCTATGGCTGAGATGGAAGCCTACCTTTTCTGAGCCTAGATTTTACACCATAGATTATAGCTGTTTAAGTCATTTTTACTTTAGATCTTGTGTTGTGTTAGTTTTGTGAGGGACTATTTCAGGTTCAACATGTACATCTTGACTGAAAATACATGCTTGTTCCTAGGTACCTATAAACGTCATACATCTGTTCCATTGGGGAATCTATCATCTGCATTCTACACAGCATCTAGACAGCAGTGGGCTCTTATCTCCAAAGTTTTTATTTGTATTGCTTTTTTCTTAATATCCTCCAAGGAAGAAGACGTCCTTAACCTGATACCATATTTCTGAGAAATTCTAACAACAACTGGGATAAATTTTTTGTGGGATTACCTTCTTTATTCTTTGATAGAATTCAAATTGAGAACCAATATAACAGTCTGTTTTCAACCCTATACTGTCTTGAAATTCTACAATTAAGTGGTTAATTTTGATTAATGTAAACGGTTTCTCAAGCCTATTTTTTCCAGAAAAAAAATATGAATCAATTTATGCTAGAAAGTATTTTAATAAATATAAGTAAATATGTGGAAAACAATGTATTGTCTTGGCAACAGCCTGTGTTGCTTGGGGATTTCCATGGTACCCTTTGTCAAGCAACTCAATTGGCTATCACCCAATTTGGTACTGAATGCTTCTTTTTTTGGTGACATCAGATGGCCAGTCAGGACTCCATCTCTCCCATTATTTGGAAATTTCATTTGGACTGCCTTCATATATTTTAGAAAGTTTACACTCCACTAGGTTTCCATACCACCCATCAAATGCTCCTCAGTTCTGGCTGTCTTTGCTAGCTTTCACCCCACCTCTACTTTATCCTACCCAACCCCAGTCCATCTATAAAATCTATTCTAGTTCTCCTGCCTAGATCAGTGTTTCCCCTAGTCCCTTCCTCTATACCTAACTTCTTTAGGACTATGGATTTTATCTTGGTTATCATTTACTTAATGGCTAATATTTACATATACAAATACATAACATATCTATCTTTCTGGATCTTGGTTACCTCATCCAGAATTATTTTGTTCTAGTTCCAAACACTTGTCAGAAAATTTTATCATGTCAGTTCTTAATGAACATATTAATATTCCATTGTGTAAATGTAGCATATTTCCTTTATCCACTCTTCTGTTGATTTCCATCTAGGTTGTTTCCAATTTTTGTCTATTATGAATAAAACAATAATGAACATGTTTGAGTATGTGTTGCAGGATGAAGTGCCCTGTGGTTATGCGCAAGAGTAGTAGAGCTGGATAGTGAGACAATCCAATTCCCATCTTTGTGAGGAACTGTCACATGCATTTCTCTAGGGGCTATAAAAGTCTGCACTTCCACTAGCAATCAATGAGTTTTCTTCGGATTCCACATCCTCAACAGCATGAGCTGTCACTTTGGTTATTTATCTTAGCCATTCTAACAGGTGTGAGATGAAATCTCAAAGTATTTTTGCTGAAGAAAATATCATATAACTCATTGAACATGGAAAAATTGAGCTGGTGCGCACCTAGAACCTTCAATGTCTGTTCTAGTACCTTTGATGCAGGAAGGTATGCCGTAGGCTACCAAAATAGAAACATAATTCACCAATACAGTCACAAAACCTTTGACCTACACTCTGTCCTGTCAGCAAATTATGCTAGAGCAATGGTGGCACAAAGCTAGTGGGAGCAACCAACCAATGTCTGATTTAAGTCAACGTACACTCCACCAAATGGAACCCAAACCCAAGACAGCTTGAGTAAGTAAGAACCAGAGACTATCACAGCAAGCCCACCCAGCATTTGAAGTTAGCCTATCCTAGCTGAAATATATGTTTAAAATGAAACTAGAAAGTATGTACAATACTTCATTAATAACTTTCATATTGATTGAATGTTAAATAATGATATTTTGGATATATGAGATTCATAATATATATTACCAAAAAAAGAAACAAAGACTCGATAGCAAATAGACCTGAAGTAAAATAAAAGCAAATACTACTTGTCTAAAAGAGTAATGAAAAACTCCTAATGATATTCTGTTATAGATAGTGCCTTATTCTGCCATCAACTGACAAGCTTCTTTCTGCAGAAGATAGAATACAGAGACCCACAGATGGATACTATGTAGAGAGTATGACCTTGTAGTACTCAATCCTGTCCGTAAGACCTTAGGGAACCCGAGAAAAAGGAAGAGAAAGGGATGTAAGACCCAGAGGAAATAGAGAACACCAGAAAAACAAGGCCCTTTAAATCAGCTGAGTAAACTCATATGAACAGACAGAGACTGAAGCAGCAAGCAGAGGGAATGCATGGGTTTGTACCAGGTCCTCCATGTTTATATTATGGCTTTCTATTAAGTGATATATTTTCAACTCCTCAGTCTGTGAATGAGTGGGACTTTGATTCTTGTGCCTTCTCTTGGGGGCTGCTCTTTGCCTTCTGTTGGTTTCCATTGTTCAACTCAATGTGATGGTTTGTATTGTTTTGTTTTATGTTATTACATTTTTATTTTGTTATAATTTGAAATATCTCTTAGAAGCCTGTCCATTTCTAATGGGAGACAAAGGAATAAATCTAGGTGGGCTGGAAAGTGTGAGAAACTGTGAGGAGTATAGGAAAGGAATTTAATCTGGATATATTGCATGAGAAATCCATGCAGGTATTCACATTCTAACCGACACTTATCTTGGCTATTTTAACTAGAAAGGATTAGATGAGGAGGTGATGGGGTCACCAATTAATATTTTAAATGGAGATGACTTGGCCCTGTTTCTATATGAGACTGTTCTAAATGACTATGAAGAAAATCTATCCTACTGATTTGAATGCATTCTGTATTTCCTCTTTCCACAATCCTTACTGCTATTTATGCCTCTCTTTTTTTAACACTGCTCACATTAAATTTTCCAATTAATTATGTAGTATACTAACAACTATTTATTTTACTAAACTGTGATATCCTAGAGAACTAGTACATGCCCAGAACTCAAGAGTGTCTTCCACATAGGAAATGTTCAATGCATGCAGAAGAATGAAGAAACCAAAGGCTGAAAGACACGAGACAAAAGAACTGGAGAAAAGTGTGAATCATTCAGACTCTACCACTATTTGTCTTGCTCTTTGTTACTCACTTAGAATTTTATTATATTCTAATTTTTAAAAATTAATATATGTACATGTATATGTGTGTATATATCCCTAAATGTATGAGACAAAATCATGGTTCTTCTTTACCTTCAAAAGTTCATGGTGATAACATTTCAATTGAATGTGGGAATTAGTTTCTAGATTCATCTGTTTTATCATTATCATACCTGCAGGATTCAAAATTAATTTTTGGCAGACTACTTCACTGCTTTTTCCAAAAATTCATCTCATATCTCCTCCACTGGATAAAGTCCCTATCTTGTTAACTCACTCAATGGGAAGCAGATAATTGTCCTACAACAAGTGGAGAAAGCATAAATTTAACTACTAGAAATTTCTGTATCTTTTCTCTCTTGAGATATATCAAATAATGCTAGGAATAATAGCAGTTGCCATTAGCTTCAACTGACTGACTGCTTATGCATGCAGGTCTACATTAAGACAGAAGTCATTTATTCCTTGTGATAATCATATAAAATTAATAACACCTTCCCATACTTATTTCTTTTTTTAATTTTTTATTTAACTTTTATTAAATACACTTTATTCCTTTTGTATCCTCCCATAAACCCCTCCCTCCTCCCGTCCTGGTCCCACCCTCCCCCCCCCTTCTGCATGCATGCCTCTCCCCAAGTCCACTGATAGGGGAGGTCCTCCTCTCATTCTTTCTGATTTTTTTTTTTTTTTGTTCTTCTCAATGCAGTTTATTCAGGAACCTTGAACAATCTTCTGACCCTGGGGAAAGCCAGCCCACAGCTTAAAATAGCCTCTGGGTAGCCAACCCCATCATGCCTTGTGGGCAATGCAGATAGGTCCACATACACGGAAGCAAGCCAGATCCTCAGCCTTAGCCAAATATGGAGTTGTTTGTGACAGAGAGCACTCACCATCGGGAAGGTGGAAGGCGGAAACCAGCTCCATCTTAAAGGCTCAGCATTACGCAGCTCTCTACAGTTCCCCCTTTTTGCTTTAGACGCATCAGGCAAGAATAGAGGTCTGATCTCTGATATTAGAAATAAATTGGGACTTTATACCAATGTTCATTTAGGTGTCATCCACCCAAAGATCATCAGACCCGTCTGATACCTTTTTCTCAGAGGCGGGACCTGGGGCATCAACCCGCATGCAATCAGACATGCTCTTCTCTGGGTCGAAAGTGGCTGACCCTCAGTGCAGTGCTTAGCCTCACATCCTGAGCGTAACATTTTAGCTTTTTATGGTAGCCAACCATGCTTGGGGATACTGTCCTGTTTCAATGGCTGTAAAGGCCTGAATGATCATGGCTGCATTACACTGTTGTGAGACTCTAATCTTGCATATACACCACAGGCAAACCAAGGCGACCAACACCAGAAGGCCTGCTAATGCTCCCATGCCCGCCCATTCCTTCAGATGATTCATGGCTGCAGCAATCCATGATGATACTCCTGTGGCTTGTCCTGAGTCCACTCTGGTAGAATTTGCAGTAACAATGGCCACTCTCAGCTGCTCCATCATAGTATCGAATTCTTCAGTCCAATTACTTATTTCTTTAAAAAGGAATTAGAGACTAAAAATTCCAATACTAAAAGTTGTAGGTTCACACAAGGAATACATGAGCAAATGAAGTACAATTTCTAATACTTTTGGTCTGAACAAAGGACACTCTTAAGATATGATTTCAGTGTCCACTGGGTTCCATAGTAATGGGAAGAGGGACTGCCTCTGACATAATCTGATTGGCTTGCTCTTTGATTACCTCCTCCTGAGGGGGGAGCAGGCCACAGAAGATGACAATGTAGCCACTTCTGATGAGAACTGATAGTCTAAGATCAGAAAGGAGGAGAGGAAGACCTCCCCTATCAGTGGACTTGGGGAGGGACATGCATGCAGAAAGGGGAGGAAGGGTGGGATCGGGAGGGGAGGAGGGAGGGGCTTATGGGGGGATACAAAATGAATAAAGTGTAATGAATAAAAAAAGGAAAAAAAGATATGATTTCATCAGTGGAAATCATATCAAAATAAATACTTCTATGATACCAGTGACAGAAACTGACTTTATATTACAGTAAAATTCTAAGCACTTTAGAAACATTATCTTAATTATAAGTTTATTAGGTAGGTATGGTATGAATACAATTACATGAATGTTCATCATCAATTTATTTAGGAATGTGAGACACAAAGAAGTTGAGTCAGTTAACATACATTTGTTAAATTTAGTGAGTGAAGAGTTAGATTACTACTTAATCATAAGACTTGTGCTCTTAACATCATCAATAGTTTTTTTCTTTTCTTTTCTTTTCTTTTCTTTTCTTTTCTTTTCTTTTCTTTTCTTTTCTTTTCTTTTCTTTTCTTTTTAGTTTTGTTTATTTATACAGTGTTCTGCCGGCTTGTATGCCTGCAGGTAAGAACAGGGCATCAGATCTCAAAATAGATGGCTATGAGCAACCATGTAGTGGCTAGGGACTGAATTCAGGACCTTTGGAAGAAGAGCCAATGCTCTTAACCTCTAAGCCATCCCTCCAGTTTGTTCCTATGAGTTTTTCCTTTTTATTAATTATTGTTATTTTTTATTAATTACAGTTTATTCACTTTGTATCCCCCTGTACCTCCCTCCTCCTCCACTCCGAATCCCACCCTCCCTCTTCCTCACCTTGTCCCTTTCTCAGTCCACTGATGAGGGAGGAACTCCTCCCCTTCCCTCTGACCCTCATCTATAGGTCTCATCAGGAGTGGCTGCATTATCTTCTTCTGTGGCCTGATAAGGCTGCTCCCCCTTAGGGGGAGGTGATCAAAGAGGAGGCCAATCAGCTCATGTCAGTGACAGTCCCTGTCCCCATTACTACAGAAGCCACATGAACACTGAACTGCATAGGCTACTTCCGTGCAGGGGTTCCATCTCTTTGAGTGTTCTTTGGCTGGAGTATCAATTTCAGAAAAGACCCCTGTGCCCAGATTTTTTGGTTCTGTTGCTCTCCTTGTGGAACTCCTGTCTTCTCCAGGTCTTACTATCTCCCACTTCTTTCATAAGATTCCCTGCACTCTGTCCAAAGATTGGCTATGGTTCTCAGCATCTGCTTTGATACCCTGCAGGGTAGAGTCTTTGAGAGACCCTCTGTGGTAGGCTCCCGTCTTGTTCCCTGTTTTCTTCTTCCTCTGATGTCTATCCTCTTTGCCTTTCTGAATGAGGATTAAGCATTTTAGCCAGAGTCCTCCTTCCTGATTAGCTTCCTTAGGTGTACAGATTTTAGTGTTTATCCCATATTATATGTCTAATATCCACTTAGTGAGTATATGCCTTGTGTGTCTTTCTGCTTCTGGGATACCTCACTCAGATGATCTTTTCCAGTTCCACCATTTACCTGAAAATTTCATGATTTCCTTATTTTTTATTGCTGTGTAGATGTAACACAGTTTCTGTGTCCATTCCTCAACTGAGGGGTACTTGGGTTGTTTCCAGCTTCTGGCAATTACAAATGGAGCTGCTAAAAACATGGTTGAGCAGATGTCCTTGTTGTATACTTGAGCCTCTTTTGGATATATGCCTACGAGTGGTATAGCTGGATCTTGAGGAAGCGCTATTCCTAATTGTCTGAGATAGTGACAGATTGATTTCCAAAATGGTTGTATACGTTTACATTCCCACCAGCAGTGGAGGAGTGTTCCCCTTTTTCCATATCCTCTCCAGAACGTATTGTCACTTGAGTTATTAATCTTAGCCATTCTGAAGTGTGTAAGGTGAAATCAAAGGGTCATTTTGATTTGCATTTCCCTGATGACTAAGCACTTTAAACATTTCTTTAAGTATTTCTCTGCCATTCGATAGTCCTCTATTGAGAATTCTCTGTTTAGCTCTGTACCCCATTTTTTAATTGCGATCTACAAATTCAATGCAATTCCCATCAAATTACAACACAATTCTTTACAGACTTTGAAAGAAAATTCTCAATTTCATATGGAATAACAAGCAACCCAGAATTGCTAAAACAATACTCTACAATAAAAGATCATTTGGAGGTATTTCCATCCCTGATCTCAAGCTATACTATTGAGCAACAGTAATAAAAACTGCATGGTACTGGAATAGAAACAGAACGGTGGATCAATGGAACTGAATAGAAGACCCAGAAATAAACTCACAAACTTATGGACACCTGATTTTTGACAAAGATGCCAAAACTATTCAATGGGAAAAAGATAGCATCTTCAACAAATGGTGCTGGTCTAACTGGATGTCTACATGGAGAAAAATGAAAACAGGTCCATATTTATCATCTTGCACAAAACCAAAATCCAAATGGATCAAAGACCTCAATATAAAACCAGACACACTAAACCTGTTAGAAGAGAAAGTGGGGAAGTGCCTTGAACTTATTGGCACAGGAGACAACTTCCTGAACTGAACAACAGCACAGGCTCTAAGATCAACAATCAATAAATGGGACCTCATGAAATTGAAAAGCTTCTGTAAAGCAAAGGACACTGTCATCAAAACAGATTGGGAGAGGATCTTCACCAAACCTTTATCTCTCAGAGGGTTAATATTCAGTATATATAAAGAACTCAAGAAGTTCAAAAGCAACAAATCAAGTAATCCTATAAGTTTTTCTTTTCGGACTTTTCTTCCAGAATAGCCAAGTAGTCTATGTGTGCCTAAATGAAGTGGCTTTTGTCTGTTATGCTGAGGACTATAAAGAGATCATGATAAAAAAAAAATCAAAAACAGATAGTGAGACAGGTATGCTCTGTCTCACCTCCTTACCACCTTACTGTCACTGTTTGGAGCAAGATGGAGCCAAAGCTTTCTCTGAGGCCAAAGTAATACTAGCTCTCTGTCTATCTGTGCAGGTGCATATTTCACAGAGGCCAGTCTGAGACCACAACCTAAGCCTTGAAGGAGTTAGGACTTCAGTTCCTGAGGACTGGCTTTCTCCCCTGAAGGGCTGTGGTTATCAATCCTAAGGCAGCTCTGTCTGAGGTCTCCTGTGTTTTCTTTGCCAACATTGTCTGAGTTAGCTTTATGCTGACCTCGGCCATTCCCCCATTGCTAAAAGTACATAAGATGACATACTTTTTAATAAACTGGTTTGGAAGGAGACATAGTTTGTGCAAGACCTCATATCCCAGCTCTATATATTCTTATTCCATGGTCCACACTCTCACAGGAACCTGTCACTGAAGGGGAGGCTGCTGGCCTAAATCAAGAACAATAAACAATGGAACAGGCCAAGCAAAATGATTAATACATCAAAATACAGACTCTATAGAATATGCTGAATTTCTAATAACTTATGGCTTCTAGAACTTATTAGCTAAATTTTTATCCATTAAGAAATTGTGAGTAATCCTTCTTTTCTTGTTTGTTTTTTATTAATTTTTATTTTTTATATTAATCACAGGTTATTTACTTTGTATCCCATCTGTAGCTCCATCTCTCATTCCCTCCCAACCTCACCCTCCCTCTCTCATCTCCTCCCTACCCCTTTCCAAGTCCACTGCTAGGGGAGGTCCTCCTCCCCTTCTATCTGACCCTAGCTTATCAGGTATCTTCAGGACTGGCTGTAATGTCCTCCTCTGTGGCCTAGCACTCCTCCAGGAGTGGGGGAAAATAAAGGAGCCAGTCTTTGAGTTCATGTCAGAAATAGTTCCTGTTCCCCTTACTAGGAAAACCCAGTCATACATTGAGCTACAATGGGCTACATCCGAGAAGGGATTCTAGGTTATATCCATACATGGTCCTTGGTTGGAGAAACAGTCTCATAGAGGACTCCCATTCTACCAGACCTTCAAAGAAGTGCTAATTCCAATTCTCTCCAAACTATTCCACAAAATAGAAACAGAAGGAACTTTACCAAACTCATTCTATGAAGTCACAGTCACCCGGATACCTAAATCACACAAAGACCCAACAAAAAAAGAGAACTTCAGAATCATCTCTCTTATGAACATTGATGCAAAAATACTCAATAAAATACTTGCAAACCAAATCCAAGAACACATAAAAGATATTATGCAACATGACCAAGTAGGCTTCATCCCAGGTATGCAAGGATGGTTCAATATATGGAAATCCATCAATGTAATCAACTATATAAACAAACTGAAGGAGAAAACCACATGTTCATCTCCTTAGATGCCAAAAAAGCATTTGACAAAGTGTGTAATCTTTCTGTGGAACATTGGAGTGAAGTTAGAATAACAGCTCAGTGCAGCTCATACTCCTCTTTAATTATTCATCTTAGGTATTTCACCAAAATACATCCCTAAATTTTCACTAGGAAATCTTAAAACCACACTATTTTTACCAAAGCCATTTTCCCAAGATATTGACTAATATAGATTACATAATGCTAACTGAAGTCACTGTAACCTGGCATCAGCGCTAGTTATTTATTATTAATTGAGGTGAGGTGATTCATAACATTACTGCTTTTCATTCGCTTCTTCAATAAAATGAAGAAACAGGGAAAGTTTGGAATAAAACATTTTTATTGAAAAATCTATGGATATTCAGTAATCTTCAAGGAAACAAGAAAGGTAAAGTAAAAACCAAAATTAAAAAGAGACAAGAAATTTTAAATTTACTTAAGAAAATTACCAATACTTACATATGAAAAAAGATATATAATATAAATGATTATCAGAGAAATAACAAGATACCAATAATGGCTATTATAAAAAAAAGAGTAGTGACAGATTCCTAAGAAGATGGGAAAAATGGAACTTGTCATGGTACTGATGGGAATGTAAATTAGCATAATTATGTTAATAGTATGGGAGTCATAATCAGCTGTCACATTAATGAATACATATGAGGAAAAATGAAATCAGAACATTGAAGAGATATCTGCTTCCATGTTCAATGAAGTACTATCAAGAAGTGGAAACAATTCATGTCTATAAACTGGTTAATTAATGAAAATACTGCATCTCCACTCCTATAAGACTATTAGTCATATAAAGAACAAAATTCAGTAATCGCACAAATATAGCTAGGACTAAAGACAAAGTCATAGTACATAGGGAGAGAAAGATTCTAGACCTGTGTAAGTTCAATAAGACATAATGCTAAAGAGTTGTCTTCCAAGCTCAAAACAAAATGAGAATCACTAGCAGATGCTGGTAGTTACTGATAGGGAAGGATGGCCATAGTTGATTGATTGGCAATAGGTTACACTTAAGAAGCTGTGGTGTGATGTCAAACAGTAGGATGAGTACTGAATGTGCTGTACATTTAAAAAGGTGAAACAAAGAGTTTAAATGTTTTCTGCATAAAAATGATAAGGGGGGTGTAAATTTCTAAGTCTACTGGGTTCTACCGCCATGTGCATGTTCTGTCCACACAGCCCAAGCTCACTGGGGAAACTCACTCTTACTCTAAAAACTCTTAATCTTTATTACTGTTGTTCTAACTCTTCAGACTAAGTTATTCAAGTATTGTTTGTGTGTAATCTGTTACTTCTATTATGTGAGTATAAAGCTCTTGCTAGCTAAGGTGCTAAAGACTTAGAAAAATTAGTCTCTGTCCTTCAAAACCAAAGAAGGTGCTATTCTGTGGACTTATGTACCAGCCAAAAAATTACTTACACCTTTGATTTGAGGATTATTCATTAAATTTTATATTAAATTTGGTCTTCATATTAGTTATGATGATAATGCAGCTCATAAACATTAAGTGTGTAAGCTAAATAAAGCAAAGTATTCACAAAAACAAACTAGTATTTGATAAATAAAAGGACTTTTAAGTACCATATTAATGCTAGGAGACATGGTTAGTGTAGCTCCATTGTAGGTTATACACTTCCCATCAACACAGGCCCAGTGTTTGATATCTGACACCAACAAAAGAAAAAAAAATCAGTATAAAACATTCATTTGAAATCTCTCCTCATTCACAAAATGTGTAGCCTATGCCGAAAGGTCACAGTGAAGATTAAACAAGTATTTGTATGTATTTTCCTCTGAGTCATACAATGTGTCACTTTCACTATTATGAGGTTAGCACTGCTCTCTAAGGCATTGGCCTTAGGCAGCTCTTGTATCTCCCGTCTTTCTGTGTCTGCTGCCATCAAACCTTTTAGAAAGTCTGCAATGAAACTAACTCTCTGTACACAGCAAAATTGGGCTGCTTATTGTCTTTGCCTGATCATATGTGCACATGTGATCAAGACTCATGAAGTCTTGTGTGATATTTTGTGTTATAAGAAAGCATGGATACCCCAGCTTCTAGGTGGCACAGTACCCACCAATACCACATATTTATATAGCAATCATATAGCAGAGTATGCAATGCAGAGCTAATGATACAGGAGAGAAAAAGCAAAATGATGAAACAACTTTCACAAACCTAAACTCAAAATAAAATAACTTTATTAATAATACTGAAAAAGTTCAACTAATTTATACTCTGAAACATGTGAGTCCAAAATTATTTTTTAAAAATCACTCTGGTCTGGGTATATAAAAGAAGGAGGTCGGGGACTTAAAAAAAACTCAACATGTTTATTTATTGGAGTTGGTTTAACATATTTACAAACTTTCATTCTTTCCCTTGTTGAAATATTTTGAAAATAAGAAGAAAGCTTTCATAAAACAATAAGCATAAAATACCATTAAGTTGCTTTTCCTTATACTCTAATCTGTACTATTTGTGTGTATTCTATTAATATTTCTCCTCTTACAGGGCACAATAGTTTTAGGTGAACATAACATTCAAGTTTGTCAAGTTAACAATTGTATTTCAAATGTTTCTGGGTAATTCCTTTCACAAAATTGTCGTGTTGCAAATGTTATGTTTAATTCTCTTCTAGGCTGCTTTATAGGTCTGCATATACATAGCCACACAAACTAAAAACAGATCAAGAAACAATGTTGGTTAAGTGCTGAGTTTTTCTAAGTTGGAACATTAACTATCAGTATAACCAAATGAACTCCTACATTTGTAAATTCTTATTCTCCCTGTCTCTTGCATCTTTCCCTTGTCTGCAAGTATGTGACTTAATGCCTGGTGAATGAAGAGAATTAAGCAAATATTTCTGAATGAGTTTGCGAATGAATGGCAGATCTCCAGGAATTTTTTGTGTACAGTCTTACAAGGTTTTCATAGGAAGTCAAATTCCTCAAATGCCAATCATGTTCTGATGACTCTAATAGGATCTGGTATGGTTTATTCACTCTTTCAAAGAACAGAATTTTCATTTTGCTGAAAGGTATGACCCACATTTATAGTAGTCTCTGTATTATAACAGTTACTCAATAAATATTTATTAAATAAATATCAAATGTCATACTTCCAAAGATCTTTGTCTTTAGTGCTAGACACTTAGCCCCTGGTAAGCTGACTTGCTACCTCTGAGCCACTCCTCTAGCCTTTGAAAATCTTTTCATACTAAAAGGAAAAACAGTGACCATTTCGTCTATTCTTTTTCTTTCTTTCTTTCTTTTCTTTCTTTTTTCTTTTTTCTTTTTTTTTAGTATATACCAAATTATACCTCATTTATAGGTTAAGTTAAGAGGTTAAACTCGGGAGGTCATCCATATTTGTTGGATTGAGAATGTTCTGCTCTCCTCTCCATGTACCTAATGTTGCTGTGCACCTTGCTTAGCATCTTTCATAGTGTAATGTACTGACATTTGTCCCTCCTGAAAGCTGTTGGTCTGCTTCATCCACTCTGGCATTCCACTATCTTCAGACACACTATTCCACCTCCCAAATCCACGTAGTATGAAGCCTTACAACTTTGTCTCTGAAGTTTTCCTTTCTTAATTCCACATCATTTTCACTCATTTATGGATTCCTTTCCAAGAGTCATTCATTAACTGTCATGTTATATTTATATCTAGGGCCATACCTGGCTTTTCCATCTCTTCAGCTAGCTCAAGAGATCCTGTTTGCCAATTTATTCAAATGTTTCACAAGCTGACCTTAGTTCTTGCTATGGATAAACTCATAAGTTGTTGTAAATTCAAAAATTAAACTTTTTGATTTATCACATTTTCACATAATATGAGATAATTTAGAAAGCATCATAATATCTACATACTTTATTAATGAAGTTGTTTAGGAAGTATGAATTAGAACAATCATTTATTAAGTCAAACTAAAATGACAACTCATCAATTCAGTGATTGAAAGATAAGTTGAAAAACTGACATGAAATCAAAGCTAATGTAAGGATCTAATGTTTATTAAATATTTGTGCCTGCCTACTAAGAATAAATGAAGCATTTTAGCATGATGTTATACACATGTTATTTACGGCCTGCTAGATATTTAGATTTTAGTAATAGTTTTTGGCACTTAGATTTTTCTTGAGAATTAAAAATTGCCTTTCCAGATCTGGTGCCTTTGGGAAAATTGTCAAAGAATTACCATGTGGAGAATTTCAAGATGAAATGAAAGCCCTATTTGACAGTTGAAAGAAGTGTTCATCTTTGTCTCAGTTATGAGAATAGACCCCAGTGGAAACACAAGACTCATTTCCATTTTAAATCCATACACATTATTTTTAAAATAAAATATTACAAGTACAAAAAGAGGCAGAATTCAATGCAAATAGTAATATTTCCAGTGTCTGACAGTGTTAAACACTGAGAAGGGTAGAAAAATCCATTTGGTTAAACTTTGGGTCTAAGTGGAAATGAAATTGTGTTCAGAAAGCAGTAATTCCTGAAACCTTCCAAGCAGCATTATGAGTATTTGAACCTCTATCTGTAAAGTCACAGCCACCCGAGAACCAAAGTCTCCTCTACAGTGAGAAAAGGGAAGATGCAATTTTTTTTGAGCTTTCCTCCTCTCCCTTTTTTAATTTTCAATTTATTAAAATTTATTTACATTGTGTCTTAGCTGTACCCCCCTCCCTAATCCCCTTCTAACCCTGACCTTCTTCCCTCTTCTCCTCCCATGCCCCTTTCCAAGTACACTGATAAGGGAAAAGGGAGGTCCTCTTCCCCTTTCCTCTGACCCTAGACTATCAGGTCTCATCAGGACTGGCTGCCTTGTCTTCCTTGTGGCCCGGTAAAGCTGCTCCCCTACACACATCAGGGGGCAGTGAGCAAAGAGCCAGCCACTGAGTTCATGTCAGAGACAATCGTGTTTCCATTACTAGGGAACCCACTTGGTGACTGAGGGGCTGCCATGAGCTACATCTGTACAGCGGTTCTAGGTTATATCCATGAAAGGTCCTTGGATGTAGTATCAATCTCAGAAAAGACCATTGTGCTCAGATTTTTTGGTTCTGTTGCTCTCATTGTGGAGCTCTTATCCCCTCCATGTCTTTCTATGTCCCTCTTCTTTCATAAGATTCCCGGCACTCTGCCCAAAGTTTTGTTATTAGTCTCAGCATCTGCTTTGATAGCCTGCAGGGTAGAGTCTTTCAGAGGCCCTCTGTGGTAGGCTCCTCTTCTGTTCCCTGTTTTCTCCCTCTTCTGATGTCCATCCCTTTTGCCTTTCTGAATGAGTATTGATCATCTTTCCCAGGGTTCTCCTTCTTGCTTAGCTTCTTTAGGTATATAGATTTTAGTATGTTTATCCAATATTATATGTCTAATATCCACTTATAAGTGAGTATATACCATGAGTGTCTTTCTGTTTCTGTTTCAGGATGATCTTTTCAGTTCCTGCAATTTGCCTTGTTTTTAATTCCTGAATAGTATTCAATTGTCAATCACAGTTCTCATACTGAAATCAGAAAATGTCAATCTTGGCCATAAGAAAGTGCTCTCCAAGTCACAGGCAAGTATTTGCAGCAGTAAATGTATCTTAACACTAAGACCCACATTTAGTTCATTCCCCCAAGACGTCTCTATATCACAACATAATTTCTATTTTCAGCACCTTTCCATGTTATATAATATAATAAGATATAATAAGATAAAAGAAAAACTATGATATCAAGGTTTGAAAAGACAAACCAACAGAGAAAAAGATCCCCAGAGAAGTCACTAGTAACAGAGACTCACGTGTTTTCACAACAGGGGAATTGCATAAAGTAAGCTGTGGTACATATGCAGAGGACCTGGTTAGACCTGTGAATATCCTGTGCATTCTGCTTCAATCTCTGTGAGCTCACATGAGCTTTTAAAATACAATTTGTTTTCCTAGCGGTCCAAATAGCTAAGTGACATAAATTAGATACAATTTATATAATACTTTTTGTGTTGAATAATAGGTTAAATTATTAAAATTTTTGTCATGTTCTTATTTCTTTAACTAAGATTTGGGTTGAAATATCTCATTCACATCTAAAAATATGAATAAAATGCTAAAATAAAAATCATTGTACAGCTCTTCTGTAGATACACAGACATCCTAATTAATTATAGGTGAAACCTTAGTGACTAAAAAGATAGTGACAATTACCTTATAAACAAAATCATTAACATGTATTGATTGGTTATTTTATAAAAACAGCTTTTTTTCAAAAATTATTTATTGTTCTTTTTTATGTACATTGGTATTCTGCCGTCTTGTGTGTGTGTAAGGGTGTCAGATCTGGAACTGGAGTTACAGACAGTTGTGAGCTGCCATGTGGGTGCTGGAACTTGAACCCAGGTCCTTTGAAAGAGCAGCCAGTGCTGTTAGCCTCTGAGCCATCTCTCCAGCCCCCCTAAAAACAGCTTTAATAGAATCTGTCTCTAAATATCACCATTTGGTATGATGGCACAATAAATAAGTGCAAGTTATGCTTCTATAACAGTATTGAGAAAAATTAGGCTAATAGGTGTTGTCTTCACTGGAAAAAAAACAAAACAACGATTTCTCCTGCTTTCAGTATTCTTTGGTTACATGAAATACTTTTTTTAGAGTTTTTATTACTATTACTAGGATTGTTGTTATTATTCTATTCTAGTGGTAGCCCCCTCCTTCATCTCCTCCCAGTCCCACCTACATCCTTCTCTCTTTCTTCCTTATCCCTCTTCTCTAGTCCACTGATAGGGGAAAACCTCCTCCCTTACTGTCTGACCATAGCCTATCAGGTCCCATCACGACTGCCTGGATCCTCTTCCTCTGTGGGCTGGCTAGGTCGTCTGACTAGGGAGAAGTGATCAAGAAGCAGGTAATCGAGTTCATGTCAGAGACTGTCTCTTCTCCCTTTAGTAGGGAACCCACATGGAGACTGAGCTGCCTGTGGGCTATATCTGGGCAGAGGGTCTAGGTCCTTTCTATCTATGTTTTTTTTTTTTTCTGCAGTCCCCATGAGCCCAAGCTTTGTTGGTCTCCTTGTGTAGCTAGTTTCCTGGTCTTTTATATCCTTCTTCTTCCATAAGACGCCCTGTGTTCTGTCCAAAGTTTGGCTCTGAGTCTGTATATCTGCTTCAATCCCATGCTGGGTGAAATCTTTTAGAGAAGATCTGCGGTAGGTTCCTTTCCTGTCCTTTTTTTTCTCTTTTCTACCACTCTTGGGTCTATCCTGTTTCCCCTTCTCAATGAGAATTAACAGACACTGACAAGAATGTTAAGAAAGGGGAATCCTTCTCCATTTTTGGTGTGAGTACAAACATGTACAACCACTTTGGAAATCAATCTTGCACGTTCTCAGAAAATTGGGAATAGCCCTACCTCAAGACCCACCTATAACACACCTGTGCTTATACCCAAAAGATGATCGACCATACAACAAAGACATTTGCTCAACTATGTTCATAGCAGCTTTATTCATAATAACCAGAATATGGAAACAATGTCAATATCCCTCAACCAAAGAGTAGATACGGAAATTGTGGTACATTTATGCAATAAATACTACCCAGCAAATAAAAACAAGGAAATCATGAAATTTGCAGGCAAATGGATGGAACTAGAAAAGATCATCCTGAGTGAGGTAACACAGAAGTAGAAAGACACACATGGTATATATTCACTTATAAGTGGATATTAGCCATATAATATAGGATAATCATACTGAAATCTACAGACCTAAAGAAGCTAAACAACAAAGAGGAACCTAGGGAAGATGGTTACATAAAATTCATAATGTGAGGTTTAGGACTCCTCAGTGCCATCTATCTACATTAGCATGTTTATTGTTGCTGTCCTTGTTAAGCATATACATGGTCACATTGGTGAGACATTATGCAAACATACATACACACACACACACACATATTGTTCTATAGACAAAGCAGTTTGTATTTATATATTATGTCGTTATGAAAATAAGGGAATATTTTTTAAAAATCTCACAGCTAGCAACTCCGTGTTTAACTCCCACTCATTCAAATGAAGCAGTGGCTGATCATACACAATTTTAACCACTCAAAATACATGACTAACTGGGACTAGCAGGTATTGGGGCTGGCATGTGTACAGAATTTCAATGGCTTATACTGGAAGAGTAACAGCAAACATCTCACAAATAATGCTGATATTGAGTCTGTATTTTTTAACAGAATTGAAGGTGTAGAACTGAAGTTAGACAAGGTAAATCAACAAAAGGACAAGAGCCCCAAGACAAAGCACAAGAATCAGAGACTCACTTGTTCACAGACTTAAGAAGACTTGGAAGTCTTTAAAAAAACACTGAACTTGGGTTACTTGATTTGTTACCAATTAACTTCTTGAGATATATATATATATATATATATATATATATATATATATATATATACCCACTGACAGATACAGGGTTGGTGAAGATCCTTTCACAATCTGTAGGCAGTCTTTTTATTCAGAGGATAGTGACATTTGCTTTACAGAAGCTTTTCAGTTTCATGAGGTCCCATTTATTAATTGTTGATCTTAGAGCCTGTCCTGTTAGTGTTCTGTTCAGGAAGTTGTCTCCTGTACCAATGAGTTCTAGGCTCTTCCCCACTTTTCTTCTAACAGGTTTAGTGTGTCAGGTTTTATATTTAGGTCCTTGATCCACTTGGACTTTAGTTTTGTGCAAGATGATAAGTATGGATCTATTTGCATTTTTCTCCATGTAGACATCCAGTTAGACCAGCACCATTTGTTGAAGATACTATCTTTTTTCTTTTTTTTATTTATTTTTATTTTTTTTTTATTTTTATCAGTTACATTTTATTTATTCTGTATCCCAGCCGTGCCCCGAACCCTCATTCCCTCCCAGTCCCTCCCTCCCTCACTCATCACTACTGTGCCCCTTTCCAAGTCCACTGATGGGGGGGACCTCCCCCCATTCATCTGATCCTGTTTTATCAGGTATCTTCATTGAGTTCCTGTTAGAAATAGTCCTTGTTCCCCTCACTTGGGGAAACCAATTGGTTACTGAGCTACCACAGGCTACATCTGAGCAGTATGGTTTTGGCATATTTGTCAAAAATCAGGTGTCCATAAGTGTGTGGGTATATTTCAGGGTCTTCTATCCAATGCTATTGATCCACCAGTTGGTTAAAAAATGGGGTACAGAGCTAAACAGAGAATACTAAATAGAGGGATATCTAATGGCAAAAAAAAAAAATTAAAGAAATGCTCAATGTCCTTAGTCATCACAGAAATGCAAATCAAAACGACCCTGAGATTTCCCCTTACACACATCAGAATGTCTAAGATGAATTACGCAAGTGACAACAAATGCTGAAGAGGTTGTGGAGAAAAGGGAACCCTCCTCCACTGCTGGTGGGAATGTAAACTTGTTCAACCACTCTGGAAATTAATCTGGTACTTTCTCAGGCAATTAGGAAAAGTGCTTCCTCAAGATCCAGCTATACCACTCCTAGGCATATATCCAAAAGATGCTCAAGTACAGAAAAAAAAGACATTTGATCAACCATGTTGGTATCAGTTTTATTTGTAATAGTCAGAAGCTCGAAACAACCCAGATGCCCTTCAACTGATAAATGGACATAGAAATTGTGATACATCTACACAATGGAATATTACTCAGCAATAAAAACAAGGAAATCATGAAATTTGCAAGCAAATGGTGGGGACTAGAAAAGATCATCCTGAGTGACATATCCCAGAAGCAGAAAGACACAAAGGGTATATACTCACTCAAAAGTGGATATTAGATATATAATATAGGATAAACCTACTAAAATCTATACACCAAAAGAAACTAATCAAGAAGGAGGACTCTGGCCAAGATGCTCAATCCCCATTCAGAAAGGCAAAGAGGATAGAGAAGGAGAAAACAGGGAACAGGAAAGGAGCCTGCCCCAGAGGGCCTCTGAAAGGCTCTACCCTGCAGGGTATCAAAATAGACGCTGAGACTTATGGCCAACTTTTGGGCAGATTGCAGGGAATCTTATGAAAGAAGTGGGAGATAGTAAGACCTGGACAAGACATTCGCTCCACAAGGAGAGTAACCAAACCAAAAAATCGGAGTACAGGGTATTTTTCTGAGACTGATACTCCAATCAAGTACAATTCATTGATGGAGATAACCTAGAATTGCTGCACAGATATATCCCATGGCACTCAGTGTCCAAGTGTGTTCCATAGTAATTGGAACAGCAACTATCTATGTTATGAACTGATTGGCCTGCTCTTGATCACCTCCACCTGAGGGGGGAGCAGCCTTACCAGGCCACAGAGGAAGACAATGCAGCCAGTCCTCATGAGACCTGATTGAGTAGGATCAAAAGGAAGGAGTGGAAGAACTCCCCTCTCAGTGGACTTGGGGAGGG
Source organism: Rhombomys opimus (assembly GCA_010120015.1). Lineage (NCBI taxonomy): Eukaryota > Metazoa > Chordata > Mammalia > Rodentia > Muridae > Rhombomys > Rhombomys opimus. The sequence continues at coordinate 374,603 of REGO01000760.1, forward strand.
ACATGAGTGGAGAAGGGGGAGGGAAGGTGGAGTTGGGAAGGGACGAAGGAGGGGCCTAAGGGGAGTACAAAGTGAATAAAGTGTAATTAATAAAAATTAAAATAAAAAATATTTTTAAATTGCTAAACCTAAAGCTGTAAAATATATGCAGATGACCTGGTGCAGACTCATGAAGGCCCTTTGCTTGCTGCGTCAGTCTCTCTGAGTTCATATGAGCTTTGCACATTTGATATAGAAAGCCTTGCTCCCCTAGTATGCTCCATTTGCTCTGGCTCTTATATTCTTTCCATCTCCACTTCTGAGGGGTTCCCTGAATACTTTGAGGAGTGATTCGATGGAGACATCTCATTTGGAACTGTGTTTAATTTCTTCCTCTCTCTCTGCTTCTGTGTATGTAGGGGGTGTGTGTGTTATGTCTGGGTGTGTGTATCTGTAACTTTTTCTATCCACCATACAAGAAAGCTTCTGAAATGGTGGCTGAATAAGGCACTGATCTATCTATCTATCTATCTATCTATCTATCTATCTATCTATCTATCTATCTATC
>REGO01000760.1:376159-410223 GCA_010120015.1 Rhombomys opimus
GGGGAGGTCCCCCACTATCAGTGGACTTGGAAAGGGGCACAGTGGTGATGAGGGAGGGAGGGAGGGACTGGGAGGGAATGAGGGTTCGGGGCACGGCTGGGATACAGAATTAATGAAATGTAACTGATAAAAATAAAATAAAAAAAGAAAGTCTACCCCTGACTCACTTCAGATTTGTATTTGGCTGCATTGTTTTAGGCAATTTCTCTTCAGAGTACTTTCTCATATACATTTGAAGTATATGGAGTCATTTCTTATATGAAATTTGTATGCCTTTATTAGTTTACCAAAGAAAACTCCTGTGTCATTCAAGAGCCTATGTTTACAGACGTTAAAAGCCACACCAATCAAGAAATGCCAAATGAGTTTCAGAAATGTTTGCAGCCTTATTATCACCATATCGGTTATTAATAGTGATTTCTTGATTTATGCTAATTAACTTTACTACTATATCACATTGTTCCTGAATCTCCACAGTGCCCAAAATCTATTCTATACTTTGACAAGTGCTTACCTGACAAAGTACTAATGAAAAAGGAAATGTATTGAATTTTCATTGCCACAGAATAATCAAATATAATTTCAGAAGGAGTAGGGTTTTTATTAAACAACAGCAACAGCTAAATAAAAATCTTCAAAAGGAAATGAAAGAACATCTTGTTTATATAAGAAGGCAACTTAATATAACTATATTCTTCCTCAAAACCTGACAATTGGTTTATTTGCAGTTCTTGTAATAGGTCAAATAATAAAAATGGAGCAAAAGAACATGTTCAAAACGCAGTAGAATAGCCTTTACTTAGAGACTTTCCCAGCTAAAGCAATAAGACAACTAACGCAGATCAAGGAGATACAAATTGGAAAGGAAGAGGTCAAAGTGTCACTATTCACAGATGATATGTTAGTATACATGAGCGACCCAAAAAATTCAACCAGAGAACTCCTTCAGCTGATAAACACCTTCAGTAAAGTGGCTGGATACAAAATTAACTCAAAAGAAAAAAATCAGAAGCCCTCCTGTATACCAAAGACAAAAAGGCTGAGATAGAAATCAGGAAAACAACACCCTTCACAATAGTCACTAATAACATAAAGTACCTTGGAGTGACTCTAACCAAGCAAGTGAAAGACCTGTATGAGAAAAACTTTAAGTCTCTGAATAAAGAAATTGAAGATGGAAAGTTCTCCCGTGCTCATGGATCGGTAGAATTAACATAGTGAAAATGACTTTTCTGTCAAAAGCAATCTACAGATTCAATGAAATTCCCATCAAAATACCAACACAATTCTTCCTAGATCTTGAGGAAAAAATTATCAACTTCATATGGAGAAAGAAAAAACCCAGAATTTCCAAAACAATCCTGTACAACAACAGATCATCTGGAGGCATCTCAATCCCCAATCTCAAGCTGTAATACTAATAAAAAAAGCATGGTATTGGCATAGAAAAAGAATAGTGAATCAATGGAACCGAATAGAAGACCCCAAATAAACCCACACACCTATGGATATTTCATTTTTGACAAAGAAGCCAAAACCATTCAGTGGAAAAAACACAGCATCTTCAACAAATGGTGCTGGTCCAACTGGATGTCTACATGCAGAAAAATGAAAATAGATCCATACTTATCCCCCTGTACAAAACCAAAGTCCAAGTGGATCAAAGATCTCAACATAAAACCAGATACACTAAATTGGTTAGAGGAAAAAGTGGGTAAGACATTGGAACTCATTGGCACAGGAGACAACTTCCTGAACAGCAAACCAACAGCACAGGCTTGAAGAACAACAATCGATAAATGGGACCTCATGAAGCTGAAATTCTTCTGTAAAGCAAAGGACACTGTCATCAGAACAAAACAACAGCCTACAGACTGGGAAAAGATCTTCACCAACCCTTTATCTGACAGAGGGCTGATATCTAGAATATAAAGAACTCAAGAAGTTCAAAAGCAGCAAAGCAAGCAATCCGAATAAAAAATGGGGTACAAAGCTAAACAGAGAATTCTCAGCAGAGGAATACAGAATGGCAGAGAAACACTTAAAAAATGTTCAGCATCCTTAGCCATCAGAGAGATGTAAATCAAAACGACCCTGAGATTTCACCTAACACCTACCAGAATGGCTAAGATCAAAATCTCAAGTGACAACACATGCTAGAGAGGTTGTGAAGAAAGGGGAACCCTCCTCCACTGCTGGTGGGAATGCAAACCTGTACAACCACTTTGGAAATAAATCTGGGGCTTTCTCATTCAAGTAGGAATAGTGCTTCCTCAAGATCCAGCTATACCACTCCTAGGCATATATCCAAAAGATGCTCAGGTACACAAGAAGTGCATTTGCTCAATCATATTTGTAGCAGCTTTATTGGTAATACCCAGAACCTGGAAACAACCAATATGTCCCTCACTTGAGGAATGGATACAGAAATTGTGGTACTTTTACACAATGGACTACTACTCAGCAATTAAAAAACAGGAAATCATGAAATTTGCAGGCAAATGGTGGGACCTAGAAATGATCATACTGAGTGAGGTATCCCAAAAGCAGAAAGACACACATGGTATATACTCACTTATATAGACCTATAAGATAGGATAAACATACTGAAATCTATACACCTAAAGAACATAAACAAGAAAGAGGACATGGGGTAAGATGATCAACCCTCACTTAGAAAGACAAATGGGATGTGCATTGGACGTAGGAGAAAACAAATAACAGGACAGGAGCCTACCGCAGAGGGCCTCTGAAAGACTCTACCTATCAGAGTATCAGAGCAGATACTAAGACTCATAACCAAACCTTCGGCAGAGTACAGGGAATCATATGAAAGAAGGGGGAGTTAGTATAACGTGGAGAGGATAGGAGCTCTACAAGAACCAAATGTATCTGGGCACAGGGGTCTTTTCTGAGACTGTTTCTCCAACCAAGGTCCATGTATGGATGTAACCTAGAACCCCTGCTCGGATGTAGCTTGTGGTAGCTCAGTAACCAACTGGTTTCCCATGGTAAGGGGGACAGGGACTATTTCTGACAGGAACTCAATGGCAGGCTCTTTGACCTCCCCACTTCCTCAAGATCCAGCTATTCCACTCCTAGGCATATATCCAAAGGGAGGAGAAGTCCTGCTAGGCTACAGATGAGGACCTTGCAGCCAGTCCTGAAGATAACTGATAAAACAGGGTCAGATGAAAGGGGAGGAAGTCCTCCCCAAGCAGTGGACTTGGAAAGGGGTAGGGAGGAGATAAGGGAGGGAGGATGGTGTTGGGAGGGAATGAGGGAGCGGGATATAGCTGGGATACAGAGTTAATAAAATGTAACTAATAATAAAATGAAATTTAAAAAAATCTAGGCATGGTCTCATGGCATCAAAGTTTAAAAGCAAAAACCATGTAATAGAAGCAGGGAAAGAAATTCTTCCTGAAAATTGGTGCAAAAGAAATTTCTACAGTAAATTCATTTACAAATAATTTTTTCTCTGAAAGTAGAACTAAACTCATTGAACATTTTTTGCTTCTTCCCAAGGCAAGCATCTTGCAGACACAGACATTGCAAAATGATTGTAGTCATCCAACATAAACTATCACACATCCCATCGTAGAATGGAAGTATGGAAGTATCACACGTCTGATACTTTCCAGACTTCCAGGACTGTAACTAAAACCCACTCTGGATCTGAGAGGGTGAGGTTGCACTGAAGAAAGGTCAGGAGGAAGAATTAAAAAAATGCCTGTTGATGATAAATAACAAGGCACAGACTCAAAGAAGACAAGTAACAAGGAGGATCCAAGAGAGGATCCACAAATCTCACTCACCAGGAGACGAAATAGAGGTACTGTTCCAAGAGACGGAAGAAGGTGGGAGAGGGCATATAGTGAGACATGAGGGTGGAGATCAGATCTGAGAAGAGAGAGGGGGAGAGGATAGAAGGCCTACAGGGAAAAGGAGGAATACAGGATGGGGGAGGGGTAGAGGAAGAAGAAGGAGTAGGTATGGAGGGTAAGACTGGGAGGTGGTATGGGGCTATAACCAGGATGTAAAATAAATAAAAAAATAAATAAATAAATTTAGAAATCATGAATCCAGAGAAATAAAAAGCTAGGTGTTTATAGCGTAGTTAGAAATGGAACCATGCTGGGAGTCTTGTTATACTAGCTATCATCAAGCCAAGCAGATTCGAACTTCAAGCTCTTTCAAAAGCCCAACGTTGTAGCTGGAGGTAGAAATGGTGGGAACCAGGAGGGCACCAAATCTTCAGTTTTGAGTGGGAGAAAGATTCCAGAGTTTTATAGTCTGAACAAGAATAAGATCAGGCCAGAAAGCAGCAAGTGAAGTGAGGCCTGCATAAACTGCCATAGCAATCCAATCTGAAGGGTACATTTTGGCAGTGCTTCCAAAATAGACCCCATTAATAATTTTATTTGCATATACACATTCAGCCAATCAGTTCCCAGCTGTGGTTACTCTTCTAATTATTTAACAAAACTAAAAAGTGTGCTAGAAATTGTAGGGCTAAAAACAGGACACTGATGTAGTGTGGTGAAGAGACACCTGCTGAGCCATGTCAGAGAAAGGCCCTGCTCCCCTTACTATAGAACCCACATGGATACTGAGCTGCCTATGGGCTACATCTGAGCAGAAGGTCTAGGCCCTCTCCATGCACGGTCCTTAGTTGATTCATCAGTTTCTTCAGGACCATCTCTGCCCAGAGATTTTGGCTCTGTTGGTCTCCTTATAGAGCTCCTGTCCCTTCCACATCTTTCTATCTCCTGCCTTCTTTCATATGATTCCCTGCAATCTGCCCAAAAATTGACTATGAGCCTCAGCATCTGCTTTGATACCCTGCTATGTATACACTTTCAGAGGCCCTCTGTGGAAGGCTCCTGACCAGTTCCTTGTCTTCTCCTACTTCTGATATCCATCTTCTTTGCCCTTCTGAATGAGGATTAAGCCTCTTCCCTGTGGTCGTCCTTGTTGTTTAGCTTATATAGGATTATAGATTTTGGTTTGTTTATACTAAATTATATGGCTAATATCCACTTATAAGTGAATATATACCATGTGTGTCTTTTTGTTTCTGGGTTACCTCAGTAAGGGTGAACTTTTCTAGTTCCATCCATTTGCCTGTAAATTTCATGATTTCCTTGTTATGAAATGCTGCGTAGAATTCCATTGTGGAAATGTAACGATTTCTGTATCATTCTTCAGTTGAGGGACATCTAGGTTGTTTCCATATTCTGGCTATTATGAATAAAGCTGCTATGAACATATTTGAGCAAATGTCTTTGTTGTATCATTGACAATCTTTCAAATATATGCCCAGTGGTGGTATAGCTGGATCTTATGGTAACAATATTCCTATATTTTTTTTTTGAGAAAGTATCAGATTGAACAGGCTCTAAGAGCAACAATCAATAAATAGGACCTCATGACACTTAAAAGCTTCTATAAAGCAAATGACATTGTCATCAGAACAAAATGACAGCCTACAAAGAATCTTCACCAATCTTATATCTGACAGAGGGCTGATATCCAGAATATATAAATAACTCAAGAAGTTAAACACCAAATAATCAAATAATCTAACTAAAACATGGGGTACAGAACTAAACAGAATTCTCAATAGAGGAATATCAAATGGCAGAGAAACACTTAAAGAAATGTCAGGAAGATGCAAGTCAAAATGACCTAAGATTCCAACTTACAGCAGTCAGAATGGCCAAGATCAAAATCTCAAGTGACAACACATGCTGGAGAGGTTGTGGAGAAAGGGGAACTCTCCTCCATTGTAGGAATATAAACTTGTACAATCTCTTTTATTGTTTTAAATAGAAAGGGAAAGGAGGAAAGGAGGGGATAATGAACAAACAAATGAACAAAATTACAGAACTTCAAGATGACTGGAGTCTGATCCTAAAATGATGCCAGATAATAAATTGTAAATGATGAGCCTTTAGTTAAGCAATGTGGTTTTATCCCATGAGTTCCTAATTTATTATTATTATTATATGATGCTCTCATTATTTATTTCTTGTAATATTCTCTTTATAGGTAATGGATTTCATAACTTTTGGCAAGGTCTTTTAATTTCTTAGGGATAAAAATACAGCTTAAGAGGTGAAGATATGTACTGATAGAAAGGAGCAATTCAAACTTTCTATATATAACATTTAGTTTTTGATCAAAATACCAGTAAGTCTGACAGAAAATAAATACTAAGACTAATATTGCTAAAATACATGGAGAATATTTAGAGATGTGTAAATTCACTGTATGATAAAAAAGAAAGGAAGCATTCACACTTGAATCACAGACATATGAATTAATTTCCACATTCAGAGAATTATTTCACAAAAATGTCAAAAGTCAGCTTGAATCCACCTTGAGATAATGTGATAGAGGTATACTTGTGACATTTCTGGGACATGTATTTTAACTCTGATTCTTGCTTTATAAAATCTCTTTTTGGTTACACAAGCTGCCTTAGTGATTTACAGCAGTACTTAAATTAAAGCTGACTTTTCAGAGATAAAACTATTCCATGAAATAAGTGGCTTATATTGGTTTATTAGTAAGATTTCAATAATTAAAAAATTAAAATCTGCATGATTCTAGCTCCCTGCAGTAACAGGAGAATAGATGTTGGAATATTCACAATAAGTATAGAATTATTTATTGTCCAAGATTTGTATTATTTCCCAAAGAAAATAGCCATAAAATGCTAAATAAGATTTTGATTAAGACTGGTAATTCAAGTGCATATACTATGCTATATTAAGGGAAAGGAGGGTTGTTTTGTCTCTGCATGTGTATAACATAAATGAAACATTCATGTTCTTCAGGAACATGCTAGAGTCTGAGAATGACAACCCTTTACTGTGTTTGGTATTACGTGCCAATTTTAAGTAGTCTATTTTGTACTGTTTTTGTAAGAATAATATATTTGACATATGAAAATATATAAAAGATTAAATTTTTAGACAAACTCAAATATTTATGGCTCACTACAATTTTAACATAAGAGTGCTTAGAAAACACTCTCTTTACTGTTTTCATTTCCAGTGTCAAGAAGAAAACACTAACCCAGAGCCTTACAGATTATTTTTATACATTTCTGTAATTTGGTAAATGTCCAAATCAACTTTACATAAATGAAACCCAATAGCATATGCAATAACACTTGAGAAAAACAGAAGCATTTTAGGGCACATACAAATGGATATTTTGTATCAAAAACCAATTTGTTGTAACTGAAGCACATTATAATTGTTTCATTGTGTGGTGGCTCTTGCCTGTAATTTCAGTACTCAGGGAGGCAGAAACAGCAGATTTCTGTGAGTATGAGGCCAATCTGGTCTACAAAGTGAGACTAGGCTACGTGTAGTCAGGGCTACACAGAGAAACCCTGTTTAAAAAAAAAAAAAAGGCAAGAAAACAAAACAAAACAAAACAAAAAAGTGCCAAAAATAACAACAAAAAGGTATCACAGAAAATGAAACCAAGCAGAGTTAACCTACATGTTTTTCAACATTACTGGGAATTTCAATGAAATATGGAGAGATTTGGGGGCTAAGAAAAAAACATGTACTGAGCAAGAGGAATCTATGTGCATCTATGTGCACAGCTTCTTGTTTTCATGCATGGCCTGTAAACTCATTTGTTGCCAGGGAGGAAAAGAGAGCACGTTGGATTTACCGGCCTCTGGAGTAGCTAAAGGCTCAGTGAGAGACCCTGTTACAAGTGACTGGTTTAGAGAGTGATTGAGCAAGACACCAGATATTCTGCTTTGGCAATCCATGTACCAGGTACTGCACACAACACATGCACACACAAACACTCGCACACACTTTAAAATTTATATAGTCTCCTGGGGTCAAAGGTTGATCAGACTTTGAAATTCATTTTTTTTACAGGTAAGCCCTTTATTTGTGATCTTTAAAAAAAATGTTTTATCTGACATAGATTTCCAGCACTCTCCGCCTTGTTCATACTTCTTCTTCTTCTGTTATACTATTGAAGCTTAAATTGTGCCAATTGTGGTAGCATTTTAGCATTTACAAGTCCATAAACACTTGTAGCCTAGTTTTCAAATATTAATTAGACATATTCCCATACTGACATGTGTTAATCATTAGTCCTTAAAGGATGATTCCAAATAAATGTAAAAAATACTAGGGGTATTCTGAAATGTGGTGTTTAAAGGGATCATAAGGGTTTTAACACTTTCCAGATAAGAAAAGAGATCCCACATGAAGGCTGTCACAGATGACACTAAAAAAATGAAGCCTGGAATAGAAATCAAATTACATGACCCCACACAGCACACTTTGTAAAATGCACTTTAAAGTAAATTAAAATGTGAAAATGAGGAGGAACTAAACTCATCATTTTGTTTACGCCACAAATAAATAAGGTTGAACAGTTAAGAGACTAATTGTGGATTGCAGTCTCATACCTATGATCTCAAAGCTTGGAAGAACGAGGCAGGAGGGATTCCGGGCCAGCCTGGGCTGTAGAGAAAGTCTCTCTTTCTCTCAGAAATAAGCTAGAAAAATATAAAAATACCTAAGATTAGCTTTGCTGCATCACAAAGTCAAAATAACACTTTACAGGAATCTTTATCTTTGTGGGCAATCACTATCACATAACATAACGTAACATAACAATATAATATATAATTACTAAATAAATATATATTATACATTGTGCATTATACATTATATAACATATAATATATAAAAATACATAATGTATACATCATAAATTATATATATTACACTATATAATATATAATACATAAGTAATACATTATATAATATATGATACATATAATATGATATATAATATTTGATACATAATTTTTCCTTTATTTTTTATTACAATTTATTCACTTTGTATCCCTGCTGTAGCCCCTCCCTTATCCCCTCCTGATCCCGCCCTTCCTCCTTCTTCTCCTCCTATTTCCCTTCCCAAGTCCACTGATAAGGGAGACCCTCCTCCCATTCCATCTGACCCTATCCTATCAGGTCTCATTAGGACTGGCTGCACTCTCTTCCTCTGAGGGACTATAAGACTGCCCCTCCTCAAGGGGAGGTGATCAAAGAGCCAGCTACTTAGTTCATATGAGAGACAGCTCCTGTTCCCCTTACTAGGCAACCCACTTGGAGACTGAGCTGCCATTGGCTACATCTGTGCAGGGATTCTAGGTTATCTCCATGCATGGACCTTGGTTGGAATATCAGTCTCAAAAAAGACCCCTGTGCCCACATTTTTTTTGTTGTTGTTTCTGTTTCTCTTTGTGGAGTTCCCATCCCTTTCTAGGACTTTCTATCTTCCCCTTCTTTCATAAGAGTCCCTGCACTCTACCCAAAGTTTGGCTATGAGTTTCAGCATCTGTTTTGATACACTGCTGGGTAGAGTCTTTCAGAGTTCCCCTGTGGTAAGCTCCTGTCCTGTTCCCACTTTTCTCCCTTTTCTTTTGTCTGTCCCGTTTGCCTTTTTGAATGAGGATTGAGCATCTTCCATAGGGCCCTCCTTCTTGCTTAGCTTTTATGTGTACAGATTTTAGTATGTTTAGCCTATATTATATGTCTAATATCCACTTATAAGTGAGAATATACCAGGATGATCTTTTCTAGCTACCAACATTTGCCTGCAATTTTCATGATTTCCTTGTTTTTAATTGCTGCATAGTATTCTATTGTGTAAATTTACCACAATTTCTGTATCCATTCTTCAGTTGAGGGACATCTGCATTGTTTCCAGATTCTGGCCATTATGACTAAAGCTGCTATGAACATGGTTGAGCAAATATCCTCGTTGTGTACTTGCACATATATTGGATACATTCCTAGGGATGGTATAGCAGGACCTAATTTTCTGAGAAAGCGCCAGAGCAAGCAAGAAATGCTTAGAATTTCATGTATGACTCTTCAGATTGGCTTCTCTGTCTAACCTTGGCCTTATGTAGGACTCATGTTTCCCATGAGTCGCAAGTGCAGGTGGAGTCCTTGGTGTAGATTAGTGCGCTGCAGGGCTCACTGCCCACATCTACACACCCCCATTAGGTAGGAAGCTGAACTTGTGCTGCTGCTCTCACCACTCTTACTCTATTCTACTGAGTTCACACTGCTGTGCAAAGGGCAACTTCATACAGAAGAGTAGCAGACAGTGCCAGCAAAAGTGGCAAATTTAACACAGAACTACAGTTTGTGCTTTCTAGCTTCCGCACAAAAATATAATCTCTATGTTTATTCATGCTGGGTGTATTATTTTGACATTATAAATTGTTCTTTTATGAATGCCAACTTTATTAATAATCATTTGATGCACACAAGTAGCATTACTGAAATAGATTTATACTCTAGCCAGGAGACTTTATGCTTTCAAAAAATAAACACAATTTTCACTCATGGTGGACAATTTATACAACTTTCAACATCCCTAAAAGCACTTTTGTAGCAAATGGTTCCAACATTTCATAAGTGAATGAGAATTTAAATAGTATATTTATATTTTATATTTAGAATTCCCCATTTTCCTTTCTCTGTACTGTGAATTGTATAATGTTTCAAAAGCTCAGTTTGCTTTGGATTTAGTGAAGGCTTTGAAGCCACCTTGGAGTGTATCTTCAAAATCCTCTTCCCAGTCTGACATTTTTTACTAAGTGCTTAAATGCCCTAAGCAACTCTCTTCTCTATTGTTTCTATGAAAAATTAATGTTCTAAAAATCTAAGCTCGACTTTATAACTATCACTTCTTAGTTTGATATATGATGATTCTCAAGTTGAATAAGAATCTTGAAGAGACAATTTATCCACAGATTAGTGTCCCTTTCTTTTATCCCAGGAACAACTGTAATTTGGCAATAGTGACTCTCAAGTATCCATATGTACTGCAGAGCTGAACTTCAATCTACTGCTCTGAAATTTTCCTCTTGTGTTTCCTCTACTGTGACTCTGCTAAGAAGTCGAATAACCTTTAACTCCTTTCTCTGGTTCTTTCCTATGCCCTGCTCCAACTGCCACCTAAAAATTAAATTAAAAAAAAAAACTTTTGAAGGATTAGTTTGTGATTAAAGAAATAATGCCTCTGAAAACGGATACCACTGGCAGCTGCAAGCACAGTCATCTGAGTGTTTATGGATAACAGGCAGAAACTTAGGCCCATAAAGATTTGGGGTGGGGAACTTCTAACCTAAATGTGTTGTCTGTTTCCTTGTCCTTAGACATAAGATTCATACTCCAAGTCACTGGGCACTTTTGCAATAACCACACATCAAAAGGACATTACTTATCAAGTGCATTCTTTCTTAGTTTAATTAGAAGAAAACACAACTCTCAATATGATCTTGACATTGAATAAACAAGAGGCCCCTTAGATAGAAAAAAAAATGATGAATCAAGCAACTCCTAGACTATTACTTAGAAAAAATATTAGAAATGATTCAAATAAAGCGGTGTGGGCTAAAATATTTAATAGTGTTTACAAATATTGTTAGTTAACATTTACACAGAACCAATGGACTCTAATGTAGGCTAACAGCAAGGAACAAAGATGCTCAAATTGAAAACATATTTTCGTTTACCCACAAATATTCTGCATTACAGATCAGAACCATGCTAAATAAATGTTCTTAAGAAAATATTAAAGTTAGACTGCCATTCCTAGGCAAGCATCACCTGATAAAAAGAGACTGTAACAATACACACTGAAGGAAAGGGAATAATCCAGAACTCAAGAACACATGGACAATGAAGAGTTAATTATGAGATTTTTGGCTACAGAAATGTAGTTGAATTATGTTAATTTATTGAAATACATACCAACACTATATGTTGGGGGTTAGCCAGGAAATAAAGCAGGTGACATGAATAAATGCAAACAGACAAAACGTATGATTGCAAAGTCTGCTTAGAAAATAGAATTTTGCAAGCCTAATTATCTGCTAGGTGTACTATGCACTTATTCCAGCTCCTCTTTTTTCTGTTCTTGACTTAGATGAGATTTATTTGCATAATAGGTAAAACCTTTTTTTTTTTTTGCTAAACTATACAGCACTTTTCCCATTTCTTCTCATTTTCTGCATAACATTGAATGGAAATCTACATATTTATATATGAGCCATTAGTGTAGCCTGAGTTTACATATAAGCTTTTGCCACTTATTTTGCTTGTGAGTGGTGTTTTTTTTTTAAAGTCTGGTGAATAAAGAGCTACTGCATAAAGTGCTTAACTAAATCAATTTATTTCCACCTGCATAATTTCAGAAGTTTAATTACATCTTTCATCTGCTGGAGCCCACATAGTCTCTGCTTCTTTAGATGGTAGACTGTTTCAAATACTAGCCATTACAGTAAAAATGATTTATGTTAAATCTAACAATTTTTATGTATTCCAGCTGTTGCCACTTTAAATATTGAGAGAAAAAAAAAAATGCAAGACACATATAACGTATGTGTATGTGTCTTTGTGTGTATGTGTGAAAATACCTAATGCTTTTCTAACACTTAATTAAACTGAATTATATTCTATTCTTAAAAGTTCAGGAGGGGCACAGTGGTGATGAGGGAGGGAGGGAGGGAGGGACTGGGAGGGAATGAGGGTTCGGGGCACAGCTGGGATACAGAATTAATAAAATGTAACTGAGTAACTGATAAAAATAAAAAATAAAATAAAAAAAAAGTTCAGGAGGAACATAATACAGAAATATGAGCCTCACGTAATATTAAACTCTATGGTGCATTTAAAATCCATGGAGAAATCAAAGTCCACAGACATCTGAAGCACTAGAGTCAACTGCTCAAGGTTTGAGAAAAACCTTGGGAGGAGAGTGAGCCACGAGCATAAAAAGACTAGACAGCTCTCTCTCATCCTCACCACACAAAGAATTGCATTCTTCTACCTTGTGTAATGCACAGAGTCACTATGGAAATGCATGCAATACAATGACATAAGCAGGGCTGGTGGCCCTTCCTTCTAGAGAGGCTGATTTTGTGGGCTGTTCACATTAGGGAATTCCTTGTAAGATTGATCTACACTGGTGGAATGCTAGGTCACCTCTTACTGATGCAGGCTGTCACGTAACTATTAAAATCTACCCTCTACCAGCATCAAGTTTAGCTAATGAAATACAGTGGGATAATTGATACCAGAAAATACAAATCACTAAAAATTTATAAAAATATTCTATCTCCCTGAAAGCCATTTGCCAGCACACAATTTAATTGTACCCCTCATCTATCTAAATTCTCATGGTTATTCATTAATTGCAGATTCACTTATATATGTGTGTGTGTGTCTATCTATTTAATATCTAAGATATCTAAGATATATAAATGTATTTGAAATTTTAATAATTTAATCTGTTTATTTTAACAATATTTTGTAATTGGAGCTGCTCTATATAGATGTGTATATAAAATACGAATGATATTGTACTTTAAGTGGTGTTTATCCTTATCTTCTAAAATATTATAGGAAATTAGGCATAAAAGATATATACCTTCACCCAAAGTCATGTCAAATTACATCCCTTATTTCAAGAGAAAGTATGTTGAATTATTATTCTCATTGCTCTCAGAAAGGAGCACACACCACTGTGTTATGGGCATGTCCTTTACATGTGACCCAGCAGGGTCCAGGGTGGACTTCCTAGAATTGCCAGGTTCTTGATTCTACCTTTAAACCAGTGAATCAGAAATTATAAGAAAGAAGAGGAGTTAGTCTGATGGGGAAAGGATAGGAGCTCCACAAAGACCAAATATATCTGGGCACAGGGTCTTTTCTGAAACTGACATTCAACCAAGGACCATGTATGGATATAACCTAGAACCTCCGCTCAGATGTAGCCTGTGGTAGCTCAGTAACCAATTGGTTTCCCAAAGTGAGGGGAACAAGGACTATTTCTAACAGGAACTCAATGAAGATACCTGATAAAACAGGATCAGATGAATGGGGGGAGGTCCCCCCCTATCAGTGGACTTGGAAAGGGGCACAGTGGTGATGAGTGAGTGAGGGAGGGACTGGGAGGGAATGAGGGTTCGGGGCATGGCTGGGATACAGAATTAATAAAATGTAACTGATAAAAATAAAAAGAAAAAAAAGAAAAAAAAAAGAAATTATAGAAAATGAGCCTTCAAATCAGTATTTTTACAAGTCTTCCAAATTATTCTGAAAATTCATAAAACTACTGCCACTTCGCAATATAAGAACAAAGGAAGAGTAGAGAAGAAACCAAAGGACTTGCTCCACCTGTAGCTTTCATGATTTTGGGTGATGTCCTATCAAAAACAGGAGACCTAAGGCAACTATCCAGAAGCCATACCATTGGTCATTTTACCTATAGCTAAGGAGATAAGATAATCAGCATACACTTAATGTAGAACAAATTCAAAGCCTACCAGAAATCATAGAATATTCAAATGCCAATTGACAAAAACATATCATATGCTAGTCCTGTCCCAATAAATAACTTTTATCCCTGTGGCTTCTATTCTCATAATAATACAATTCAGTATCTTTTCCAATTTTCTTATAATACAAGAGTAGTCATACTGTGTATTAGGTTGATATTAAAGAGTTTCTATTCATACAAAGCTGCTGTAGAAAGTAAACTCATATACCATTTACAGATCCATTTAGTATTTAAGAAACCCTGCGAAATAGACACCAATCCATCACAAACTCCATGCCCTGAAATGGTACTGAAAAAAGTTCTGTTTTTCATCTTTTAAAGGACTTCTGTGTTGTTCTCAGGGTGATACCTCCAATCTGTAATCCCACTCACAGGATGCCCATGTCTCATCTCTTTACATTCCCAATAACACTGACACTTCATATCTTTGAAACCCTGTATTTTCAAAATGGTCATTTTAAGTACTGTGAAATAATATATCGTTCAGTTGGATTTTCAGCTGCTTTGTTTACATATTGCTATCTGTCTTCACATACATTTTCCTTAGCTAGCTTTGCAAAAGCACAGACAAAAGTGTAATAATAGAAACTTATTATGGAAATGCTCACACATATATAAATAGGCATCATGTTAATATAATAAACAATACAAATGCAGCACTATAATTGAAGCATATTATACTCTTCAGCTTTAAATTAAACAATGATTCTATTTAGCATCAGATAAGCTCATAATAAACTTTACTTGTATATAATTCCCACCCCTTATTTTCATTCACAATAATTTATATTTATCTGTTTGTATTAATGCCTACTTATACAAAGTAGGTAAATTCGGATTTTAGGAATGAGTGGAGTGGCACACTGTCTAAAACAGAATGTGAGCACTTAAACTAGCACTGCATTAAATGACAGCGTACAGACTGGAAAAGGATCATCACCAACCCTATATCTGACAGAGGGCTAATATCCAGAATATATAAAAATTCTCAAGAAGTTAAACACCAGATCCAGGTCTTACGATTTTTTAAATTCCTGTAACTCATATGAATTTTTAGTTTACAAAAGGAAATATATATAAAAAAACTCAGGGGGGATAAAAAATGAATAATGTGTAATTAATAAAAGTTAAATAAAAAATTTAAAAAAACTCAGAAAAGTAACATATAAATAATGTTCTGTGAGTAACAGGTAAAATTGCATCCAATGAAATGAGTATCAGTTCTTTTTGGCTGTTTGTTTTGTTAACATTTTAAGTGTGTTCGTGGTCTGAAATTCTAACACTTTAACTGTGGACACAGTGGTTTGTAATCATCCATCATGCCATTTCTTGTACACTCAGCATCTATTTTTAGCCCCTTCTCTATGTCACACTGAAAAGTTAAGCAGAAGTACATTAACGGCTTTATTGCTAAACTCTGGATGCTTGGACTTTCTTTAACAAAGAAACTAGAAAGAATAGGTTTAAGATATTCTTAAATTTAATATCAAAGTCTACGTCAGAAATGGAAGATATTAAAAATCCCATAATGAAAGCTCTGGCTTTTTGGGTCAGATATACACGTTGGACAGATGCTCTTAGAATGATGAAAAGCACCTCTAAAATTCATGAGTTTCAGGAAATCAAAAAGTCATAAGACCTGGATCTGGCATAGCTCAAATGGATACCAGATACATTTTTCCCTTGGTTTGGGGATTTCTCACTTTTCCCATTTTATTAAACAAATTTTAACTTCTGTCTCTAGTCTGAATTTGTCTCAGCAGATTTTCGCCTGGTTGACTTTCATTGGGATCAGCTCTAGACTGGAAGCTGAAATCTGGACCGGCTGGAAGCTGACATGATTGCTCACTGACTCTTCAGGTGGATCAACTAAACAGATTCTTCCAAGGACTTCCCCATTGCCCAGGCTTTGGCTGGCATTTCAGCCTTCCTAGCCCCTTGATGCAGACGGCCCCATGAAGCACTGGAGCGCTTCAGAAGAAAATATCTTTCACATAAAATCCCACCTAACAGTCTGAAATGCTGGGTCAAAGGGGCTCCGTGACATTAGCTATTATCTTGGGGACCTAGTTAGCTGGAGTAAGAACTAGTATTGCAATACTGGACATACAAAGCCAGGATTATAACAGCTTAAAGGCAGAATCTTCTGATTTTGGTCACTTTTGGATCATGCTTGCTTAACCAATTGTTAGGAAAAATTAGACAAAGATTAGGGACTATACAGCTGATGATAATGAGAACCCAGTACTGCCAGCGTAAAGATGATGACAAACTGTAAGAGCCCAAGATTGGCCTCTTTATGCACAAGGAAAATGGGAGATGAAGAGCTTAAGTTAACTTGGTGACTCCATTTTGAGATGAGAAGACATCTGTGCATTTCTCTGACTGGGGGCTGAACTCAGGTACCAGGAAATTAACTTTGGCAGAAAACAAAGTTAACTTTCCTAGCAACAGCTTCCAAGAAATATCACAGAATAAATACTTGGTAGAGAACAGAGACAATCTCCCTGGCAACAATCAATGAGAATCTGTTGGGAAAATTCTCCCCAAGTCTTCCAGATGTAGTTTAGAAGAATTTCAATTGTGATTATGTGCCTCAGCTAGAGGGTCACCTTGCCCTATGACTTTTATCCAATCCTGTAACGCCAAGGCATGAACCCCCCTGCTTGATGTCATGGAAACCCCCTGCTTGCAGTTTTTCCCTTTAAAAACCCTGTTCACCAGGGGCTTAGGGTCCCACTTCTCTACTGCTGTGTCAGTGAGACTTGGGTCCCATGTTCAGACACGTATACAATAAACACTCATGTGTTTACAGAAAAAGAAGTTAAACATGCACACTCAAAAATAATATTCACATGTAAAATGTTTCATTCTTAAGACCTAGATAGCAAAAATATTATGTTCAGAAAAAAATAATTAAAATAAAAAGGAAGCTCTTTATTTGTTGCTAAAGTATTTTTATCAACCAAATATAGTGTTAGATAATTTATATGATTCAAGGAGAAAAGTCTCATTTCCTGGTATAATACATTTTGGGATACTTCATGTAGTCAATAGCTCTCTGACAAAATGGAAGCTATAGTACTTTGTCACACTGAGGGATAAAATACTGCTCATACTGCCTGGGTCATCCAGTTTTCTCAGTCAAGAGAATCATAATAGCTTCAGGTGATATTCAGGCTCTGATAAAAACACATAATTAAACCCAATGTTGCTTCATGTAGAATTCATTGTCTCATAAGGCAGAAAGCAAAATGTATAAGATGGAATCACATTCCAATAAAATGCATAACATTTCAGCAAATATGCCTTTCTAAGCATTTACTAAGATACAATCAGGTGAGGAAAAAGGGATTACAATCTTTTTATTTAGTGTGCACCAAGATCAAATAGCATCAGATCTTCTCAAAATATACTTTTTCTTATTCATCTGTAAAAAATTTCAAAGGTGACTTTGTCTCCTTTGCAAAAGGTAATAGAAGAGCAATGACAGGAAAGCACAAAGGAAACAGAAAGTGCTGCTATTCTTTATCTTACATTACAAGATCAAAGAAAATAGAACATCCCAGCATTAACAGAATATAACAGTGCACGCAGCTAGTCAATCAAAACCACATAATGCTAATTTTGGTTGTAAGTTCTACAGAGCTACTCCTTTGTTTATAGGTCAAATACTTATCTCAATATGTCACAAACTTTAATGTGCATATTAATCAGCTAGAATCTTGTTGAAGTGGAGGTTGTCATTCATTCAGCAGTTGTGGGGCTGAAGGAAGAGATGAAAAGTGTACACCTACAATATATTACCAAGCAGAGGCTTAAACTGCTACTTCATAGGACACAGTGGATCTGCAAGTGTTGCAACACAGGGTCACTCCATTCTACATGACAAAAGCCAAGAGGGCCAAAATTCCCTCTCTTATCACTATATAAACTCTTAAATTCATAGATACAACAGTAATAACTAAACATGCCATGGGACATTGAAAAAAGTCTTGATTGAACATTTTTTTCTAGGAGAGCACAGCAAAACAAGTATTACCTATTACTTTCTTGCAATGTAAAGTATTTGTATTTGAAAAAAAAAAAAACCTTTATGAACACCAAAAACCCTTTATGAACACCCAGCAGTACACAGGAAACATTTATGAAGAAAAGTGCTATCTTCACATTGTCACTATGTGAGGATTATTATTGCAATTCAAGCACACTAAGATAGATAGTGAGGATTACTTTAAACACACACTGCAGTCAAAATATGCTAATAAATTATGCCATAATTTTAGATAACCTTTTATCTGCAACACTAATTAAGAAGTAAACATAACAATTAACTGGAGAAATAAAAGGTAGACAGAGTCATTATTGAGGTGTTAAAGATAGATTTTTAAAATCTATGATTTTTAAATCCTATGATTTTTAAACTTTTAAATTCTATGATTACATGATACTACATTATCATTGACAAGTGATTTAGTCACCATCTTATGTGTTTTACAGTAGTTCATGACATAAAATTTTCATGACATTTTTTGGAATATCTCCACTCTATTTTTCCACATGATTCTTTCCTTCTCCTTATTGTTCATTAGACCCTTGTGCTATGAAATAGTCATTTATTTTCAGAAATTTCACTGGTTGTGAATCTGTAGTAAACACTGCTCACTACAAAAACACTTCTACACATGACTAAACTGAAAGCCACAGGATTCCATGATCGTAAAAATTAATGTTCAAAACACAATATGACAGGCCCATCACACACATTATCAAAACAGAATCAGGTGTTTACATCCATGACAACTGTATCACAATTGCACCTGAGGACACATGTTGGCGGGCATATTGTATACATGTGTCAACCTCAACTGTGTAAATATATAAGACATTTAGATTTGAAACTACTAGACAGGAACAGTTACTTTGAAATATAACTTTCCTTTTTAATTATTTCTTCATTATTTATTACAGTTTATTGACTTTGTATCCCAGCTGTGGACATATCCCCTTGTCTCCTCTCAGTCCCACCCTCCCTCCCTCTTCTCACCTATGTCCCTCTCCTAGTCCACTGATAGGGGAAGTCCTCCTCCCTTTCCATCTGACCCTAGCCTATCAGGTCTCATCAGGACTGGCTGAATCATCTTTTTCTGTGGCCTGGCAAGGCTAATTGTGGTGTCTATAAATAATTATTTTTTTAGTAAATAATTTAAGTGTTTTGACATTGTTTTCTGCAGAGATGGGAGCAAATATCTACTCATCTCAGTTTCAGCACTGCTAACAAATTAAAGAAATTATTCTATCCAAGTCTTTTTTTTTAAATATTGGGCTTTATTAGAGTTATTTGCAGAAGCGTGCTGAAGGCATTACTTAAAAGAGTACAAGTGGCTCATAGACAGCAGCATCAGTGAAAAGGCAAGCCCTACATGGCTGGAAGTTCCTAAAAGCTGAGCGTCTGTACGTTCCCCCCAAACAACTTGTAGTCAGTTCCCCTGATAATTGTGTAAATTCTACAGTGTTGTGAGTATTCTGGGCTTTGTATGCTTCAACTAGTTTCCCAAGTCACATAAACCTCCATTCAAGAGAGAATCTTCTAATTTAGAGAAAGCAACTATGTATCAAGTGTACACATAAATAGTAATAATGGGATTAATAGTATTGTGCAAACAACTACCAGAATTATTATCTTATAGAATCAAAGCTCTTCTTACCCCTTAAACATCTCCCCATTCCTTCTACTCCAGAGCATGAAGATTTTCATTATACTATCTCTCTGTGCAAGTTTGATTACTCTGCAAGCATTAAGTGGGATCACATATATTTGTCATTTTGTGACTAAGTAATGCCACTTAGTAAAATGTCTTAAGACTTCAGTCATACTGGAGAATGTATTGGAATCCCCTCTTCTTTCAAGGGTAAGAGTCTTACATTTGACTATCCCTTAAATAATCTGCTCATAGCTGACCCAGTTCCTCTAATTTCCATAGATTACTATTCCTATCACATCCTATCCACTTCCATTTCAGGATACCTACCACTACTTGGAGGCATCTCATATGCAACTCTCACAAGACCAACCAAATTCCCTCCTATATGCAATATGGAAAAAATGAGTGAAAAGGGAAGACATGCCTTGAATTTTCATACCCTAATACTGCTCAGTGGGATATTCAAATCTAACAAAATTTCTAATTTGCAATTTTTTAGAAAATGTATCTATCAAGAAATTTCCCATTGTAAGTAATATTCTTTTTGCTTTCCTTAGCAATTGTACTTCTGAACATTTAGTTGAAAATATTCACTACTTCTTTATTTCTTATACATTCCTTCATTGTCTGACACTCCGCAAGGATATTGCTTTGTCTACAGTAATGAACGCTTTTGCAATCAAATTAAATTTACATTTAATGGTTTTATTGGCTGGTTCCTGAGAACAGTTAGTATGGTTGCTGACATTTTACAATTTTACAATATTGCTTTGCTGTGTCATTATATAGCATTGTGTTGGCTAGTTCCTCTGCTCTCTGAATGATTTCTTCTTCTCAAATCCTTCTACCCACAGATCAGTGCCAACTGACTAATCTCATACCCCCACGTACAATACAGAGGGTTTCAAATATTGCTCAGTTCTAACCAATCTTGTGTAATAATAAGACCCATAATGGAAATGTTACTTTTTAACATTATCATTGTATAACTGTCTTAACGCCACCTCAACTCCAGGTACTAAACTACATGTAAACATATCTCCTCTATGAATACATAAGGATCAAGATTAACATTTATATATAAATGCTCTTGTATGTCAATAATTTTTATATGCATTTTTGAACTTCGTTTGTTTTTGAGACAGGGCCCCACTGTGTAAATCAGGTTGGCCAGGAAGTTGCTTTATAAAAAAGACTAGCCTTGAACTCACAGAGACACATCCAACTGACTATGCCTCTAGAGAGTCAGGGTTAAATGGATGTCCCACAATGCCCAACTTTAATAAATTCATGTCAGTAAATTTCTCTCTCTCCCTTGCAGGACAGTTTTTTATCATTATTGAAGAAAGATTGCACTCAGAGATCCAGTACTGTAGACAAGTTTTCTTCCACTGTCTGAATCTTATTATGTATGTTTTACAAATTCACCTCTTTCTCTATTTTAAAAGCAGTATCAGTGTCTACAGTTTCAAATGTCTCACAGGAGTAGAAAATTTCTCATTTGCAGGCTTACTTTTCATCATAAGTAATTTATAGAATGAATCAAATCAACTGTAGTAATTTTACAGTCCTTATAATTCATAAATATTGATAAATATTTAACAATAAACAAGACTCTTCACCTCTATTTTCTTATTTTATCAATTATTACATTCATGTGCTTTAAAATTAAAAAATGAAAAATTAGGCAAGCATATTGAAGAAAGATTTAGTAAAATCATATGATCATTCAAAAAGGATTTCTATTATTGGGGAACCCTCTAGGACACTGAACTGCCATGGGCTATTTCTGTTCAGGGGTTCTAAGTTATCTCCATGCATTGTCTTTATTTGGGTTATCAGTCTCAGAAAAGACCCCTGTGCCCAGAATTTTTGGTTCTGTTGGTACCTTTGTGGAGCTCCTGTTCCCTCCAGGTCTTTCAATGTCCCTCCCTTCTTTCATAAGATTTCCTGCACTCTGAAAAAAGTTTGGCTATGAATCTCATCATATGTTTCGATATCCTGATGGGTAGAGTCTTTCAGATGCCCTCTGTGATAGACTCCTGTCCTGTTCCCTGTTTTCTCCCTCTTCCTATGTCCATCACATTTGCCTTTGTGAATGAAGATTGAGCATCTTACCTGGGTCCTCCTTCTTGATCAGTTTCCTTAGGTGTATGATTTAGAGGAAGACAACAAAACCAGTCCTCATGAGACCTGATAGAGTAGGGTCAGATGTAAGAGGAAGAGGACCTCTCTATCATTGGACTGGGAGAGGGGCATAGGAAAAGTAGAGAGGGAAGTATGGGATTGGGAGGGGAACGGTTAAGGGGCTACACTAGGGATACAAAGTGAATAAAATGTAATTAATAAAAATAAGATTTTTTTTTAAAAAAAGAGTGTTTCATTACTTACACAGTCTTATCCAAACATATGTGTCTTGGAATGATCTAGGTAACCTTTCCTTTCAAGTATATAGCGCTAGAACCAGATTTATCTTCATATCATTTATGTTAAAACATAATAAAATACTTGAGAGCAAAGGTTCAGAAGATGTTCTCAGCCTTTTGGGCTACAAGTTACCTAAGGGAAGGTACAAGACTCCAAACATTCATGAATGTATGACACCAGCAAGAGATAAAAATGAAATCTTTAATAGCAAACCTATAGTTTCACACTATCAGATCCCAGCTCTGATTTATCAGCCTATTATATGAGAAGGAAAAGAATCAATTCTACACGTATCTCAAATTTTCTGATCTAGACAATGGGCAAGACAGTAAATTAGACCTTATAATACTGTAATAAAGATGAAGTTATTTCTGTGTGTATAACTCCCTGGTAATAACATATTATTTGAAAGTGTAATAATACCCAGCACTGGGTAGGAAATTCTTAATCTAGATGCAAGCTCCATTTCCATAGTGTACTCAAGAAAGGGTAATTATGAATTATACAATGCTGATACAGAAATGGTCTCACTCTGCTGCAGTTTCAAACAAAATAATAACAACAAATAAATATCTTTGAAATTTTGAAGCTATCTTTATTTTTACTGAATATGTAGCAAGTGTTTATAAAAAAAATAATAGCATAGGGAAGATAAAACACATCTATTTCCTTATTTGGATGGCTTTAAAATTGGATTCCCTCAGTTTTCCCAGAGCAGTGACCTCCTGGACATACACTCAGCAACCATTCTCATTTCTACCCTTGGCACCCTCAGTGTTTTCTATAAAAATACCATATGGACAAAACTATTTGTATGTGTGTTCACTCATCCCATGTTTTCCTGTAGAGTTGTTGACTGAATGGTATATTTTCCAATTAAAAATAGTCTAGTTTTGAATTTAGGTATGCCCTGGTTACTCGCATGCCTCGCTGGGTTCCTGTGCCTGTTAATGCCCCTCATGCTATGACTCTCTTCAGACAGAAAAGGGATCTTGGAATTACAGCCGCCGTTGTTACTGCCATCTCATGGGCAGCTGTTGGAGCTACCACCGCGGCATTAGCCATGAGTTATACTGTGCAGACTGCTCAGACCCTAAATAATCTTTTAGCCAATGTATCTTATGCTTTAAATGTACAAAAAGGAATTAATGCTCAACTAAAAGGAGGCTTGATGGTGTTCAATCAGAGGATTGACCTCATGCAGGAGCAAATTGATACCCTATGGCAAATCGCTCAACTTGGCTGTCAATGGAAGTATGCTGGACTTTGTGTCACTAGCATACAATATGAGAATTTTTCCCGTGCTGCAAATCTGTCTAAACAATTGTCTAGCTATATTTTAGGTAATTGGACTGGAGAATTCGATACTATGATGAAGCAGCTGAGAGTTGCCATTGTTATGGTAAATTCTACCAGAGGGGACACAGGACTAGCCACAGGATTATCATCATGGATTGCTGCAGCCATGAATCATCTGAAGGAATGGGCGGGCATGGGAGCATTAACAGGCCTTCTGGTGTTGGTCTCCTTGGTTTGCCTGTGGTGTATATGCAAGATTAGAGTCTCACAACAGCATAATGTAGCCATGATCATTCAGGCCTTTACAGCCATTGAAGCAGGACAGTCTCCCAAGCATGGTTGGCTACCATAAAAAGCTAAACTGTTACGCTCAGGATGCGAGGCTAAGCACTGCACTCAGGGTCAGCCGCTTTCGACCCAGAGAAGAGCATGTCTGATTGTATGCGGGTTGATGCCCCAGGTCCTGCCTCTGAGAAAAAGGTATCGGACGGGTCTGATGCTCTTTGGGTGGATGACACCTAAATGAACATCGGTACAAAGTCCCAATATATTTCTAATATCAGAGATCAGACCTCTACTCTTGCCTAATGCGGCTAAAACAAAAAGGGGGAACTGTAGAGAGCTGCGTAATACCGTGCCTTAAAGTTGGAGCTGGTTTCCGCCTTCCACCTTCCCGATGGTGAGTGCTCTCTGTCACAAACAACTCCATATTTGGCTAAGGCTGAGGATCTGGCTTGCTTCCCTGTATGTGGACTTATCTGCATTGCCCACGTGGCATGCTGGGGTTGGCTACCCAGAGGCTATATAAGCTGTGGGCTGGCTTTCCCCAGGGACAGAAGATTGTTCAAGGTTCCTGAATAAACTGCATTGAGAAGAAAAATAAAATAGTCTAGTTTAATATGTTTTATATATCTACATTTGATATACAGGAGTCTATAACTCCTGTGCTGGGCAATGAAAATATACATTGCCTTTTATAATCGTAATGTTTTTCTCATGCATGTTATAACCTATAAGAGGTAATAATGATGATGATGATGATGATGAAATAGTTTTCTTTTTAAATGAATGAAGGAAAAGGAGTATATTTTCCATTTAAATTTTTGCTCAACTATGTTCATAGCAGCTATTATTTGTCATTAAAAAATGAAATAATAAAATTCTCAGGTAAATGGATAGAAATAGAAGATAAAAATCATATTGAGTGAAGTAACCCAGATCCACAAAGACAAACATGGTACATATAGGTTAATATGGAGATATTAGCTGTTAACTGAAAGACTACAAAGTTAGAGTCACAGAAGTTAGGGATTAAGAGAGGCACTAGGGGTAACAGATCTCATTAAGAATGGGAAAGAGTATTTAACTTTTTTCTTCTATTACATAGAATTTGTTTATACATTAGTGTTATTATTTCTGTAAAAGTTAAATATTCTTTCATAGGAACTATGTTGTTATAGTATGGTCCTAGAATGAAAAAGCATATGTTAAGTTAAAATGAAAACAGTATATTTTACATGAAAATATATTTTTGTGAAATAGTTCAATGAAATATATATTTTCTCAGTTTTGTAAAAATGAAAAATAAAAGCCATTGGATGTTTAAAAAAAAAAGAATGGGAAAGAGGACTCCCAGAGTTCCATCCCATGTTTGGCTGAAAGTCCCTGCATAAGTATTGGGGAAAAGATGGAAGGACCTGGAGGGGACAGGGACCTCACAAGAAGATCAACAGAGACAGCTAAGCAAGGGAGAACTTCCAGAAAGTGAGACATCAAGTAAGGAGCATGCATTTTCTGGATCTAGGCCCTTTGCACACATGTAGCTGAAAAGTGGCTTGGTTTTTATATACGGTACCTGACAAATGGTGGGGGGCTGTTTCTAAAAAGGAGACTATTGACTGCTTTTGGATCACTTTCCCCTGGCAGCACTACTGTGACTGGCATCAGGGGATAAAGATATGCTTAGTCCTGATGCGAATTAATGTGCTGGGGAAAGTTAATATGGGAGAAGGTGGGACTCCCCTTTTTGGGGGGAGAGGAAGGGAAAAAGAAAGGAAAAAGGGGGAGGAGAGGGGGCTTGCTGGAGGGAAAGGAGGGGGCATCCTCAGGATTTAATACAATTTTTTAAAAAAATGGAAAAAATAATAGAATGTTATAGATGGATTAGAACGATTGAAAGAGGAGGGTCAAGACAGTAGAGGGAGTGAAGAGGGGAATGAGGGAAGATCTACAGGGAGAGATAGATAAAATTAAGGGCCATATGAGGGGGCCCTACAAAAACAGAAGCTTCCTAAGTTATATACATATATAAGGGTAAGCAAAAAGAAATCACCAAATAATGGAGTGGGAAGGGGGGCACAAAAACAGAACTAGCCATCTCTTATCACCAAAGATGTGTCTAGTACCAGGATTGCATTCTGTCTAATTGAGTTGCTAGCAAAAGGGACTCCATAGGAAACTCCGAACAAGCCAGGCTGGTGCCAAGACTACAGTTTTCTCTCCATAAACTGGTGGAAAGGCCTCGTGGCTGAAGACAACACCTACATAAGTTATTGATTGTGGAGAAGTCAAGATGGTGCACACATAAGATCCTTTATCATTATGTTCTAAAATCTATCTTTGGTATAGGACAGAACTCTGATAAGCAAAAGAGAAATGTAAACACCAATCTACCCATAATGCCTTTGATCTACAGTGGTATTTTGGCTGCAAAGATGCTAGTGCAATAGTTGCACAAAATATGTAGAAGTAACCAATAAATATCTGATTTGACTTAAGGATCACTCTATGTATGAGATAGAACCCAGTCTCAATGCTCCTTGGGTGACCAAGAATCTGAGACTACATAATCCAGAACAAAACCAAATAATACTGTTTAAGAAAATAAAACTAACAATAAAATGATTCTTTTTTCAACATTAGCATCATCATCATTGTTATTAATACCATTATTTGCAATTTTTCCTTTGAATCCCAGTTGTACCCCCTCCCCCATCTCTTCCTAGTTCCACCCTCCCTCCCTCTTCCTCCCCTATTCCTCTTCTCTAGACCATTGATAGAGAAGTCCTACTCACTTTCTGTCTGATCCTAGCTTATCAGGTCCCATCAGGACTGCCTGGATCCTCTTATTCTGTGGGTTGCTAGGTTGCCACACCAGGGAAAAGTTCTCAAGGAGCAGACAACAAAGAAATACTCAACAGAGGAATATTGAAAGGCAGAGAAGGACTTTAAAAAATGTTGAATATCCTTAGTCATCAGGGAAATGCAAATCAAAGGGACTCTGAGATTCCACCTCACACCCACCAAAAAGGTTAAGATCAAAACCTCAAGTGACTCTGTACACCTTTTTTTTAATTGGATTACTTGATTTGTTGCTGTTCAACTTCTTGAGTTCTTTATATATACTGGGTATCAGTCCTCTGTCAGACATAGGGTTGGTGAAGATCCTTTCCCAATCTGTAGGCTGTTGTTTTGTTCTGACAACAGTGTACTTTGCTTTAGAGAAGCTTTTCAGTTTCATGAGGTCCCATTTATTGATTGTTGCTTTAGAGCCTGTGCTGTTGGTGTTCTGTTCAGGAAGTTGTCTCCTGTGCCAATGAATTCAAGGGTATTCCCCACTTTTTCTTCTAAGCGGTTTAGTGTGTCTAGTTTTATATCGAGTTCTTTGATCCACTTGGACTTTAGTTTTGTGCAGGGTGATAAGTATGGATCAATTTGTATTTTTCTACATGTAGACATCCAGTTAGACCAGCACCATTTGTTGAAGAGGCTGTCTTTTTTCCATTGAATGGTTTTGGCATATTTGTCAAAAATCAGGTGTCCATAAGTGTGTGGATATATTTCAGGGTCTTCTATTTGATTCCATTGATCCACCAGTATGTTTCTGTGCCAGTACCATGCAGTTTTTATTACTGTTGCTCTAAAGTACAGCTTGAGATCAGGGATGGAGATACCTCCAGAAGACTTTTTTATCATAGAGGATTGTTTTAGCAATTCTGGGTTTCTTATTATTCCATATGAAGTTGAGAACTTTTATTTCAAGGTCTGTAAAAAGAATTGTGTTGGTAATTTGATGGGAACTACACTGAATCTGTAGATTGCTGTTGGTAAGATGGCCATTTTTACTACGTTAATGCTGCCAAGCCATGAGCATGAGAGATCTTTCCATCTTCTGATATCTTCTAATTCTTTCTTCAGAGACAGGAAATTTTTTTTAAAAGTCTTTGACTTGCTTGGTTAGCTTCACATCAATGTACTTTATGTCCTTTGTGGCTATTGGGAATGTTGTTCTTTCCCTAATTTCTTTCTTAGCCCTTTTGTCTATTGTATACAGGAGGGCTACTGATTTTTTTTTTTGAGTTAATTTTGTATCCAACCACTTTGCTGAAGGTGTTAATCAGCTGTAGGAGTTCCCTGGTAGAATTTTTGGGGTCACTCAGATATACTATGATATCATCTGCAAACAGTGATACTTTGACTTCTTTCTTTCCAATCTGTAGCCCCTTCATCTCCTTTAATTGTCTTAGAGCTAAACAGAGAATTCTCAATAGAGGAACATCTAATGGCAGAGAAACACCAAGAAATTTTCAATGTCATTAGTCATCAGGGAAATGATAATCAAAACGACTCTAAGATTTCCCCTTACACCCATCATAATGGCTAAGATCAAGAACCCAAGTGACAACACATGCTGGAGAGGTTGTGGAGAAAGGGAAACCCTCCACCACTGCTGGTGGGAATGTAAACTTATACAACCACTCTGGAAATTAATCTGGGGCTTTCTCAGACAACTAGGAAAAGTGTTTCCTCAAGATCCAGCCATACCGTTCCTAGACATAAACCCAAAAGAGGCTTAAGTACACAAAAATGACGTCTGCTCAACCATGTTTGTAGCAGCTTTATTTGTAATAATCAGAACCTGGAAACAACCCAGATGTCCCTCAACGGAAGAATGGATACAGAAATTGTGGTAATCTACACAATGAAATATTACTCAGAAAAAAAGGGGGGGATACCATGAAATTTGCAGGTAAATGGTGGGAACTGAAAAGGATCATCCTTAGTGAGCTATCCCAGAAGCAGAAAGACACACAGGGTATATACTCACTCATATAGACATATAATATAGGATAAACCTACTAAAATCTGTACACCTAAAGAAATCAAGAGGCAGGACTTTTGCTAAAATGTTCAATTCCTATCCAGAAAGGCAAAGAGGATGGACATCAGAAGGAGAAAACAGGGAACAAGTCAGGAGCCTGACACAGAGGACCTCTGAAAGGCTCTTCCCTGCAGACTATCAAAGCAAATGCTGAGACTTATAGACAACCTTTGGGCAGAGTGCCGGAAATCTTATGAAAGATGTAAGAAACAGTAAGATCTGGAAAGGACAGGAACTCCACAAGGAGAGCAACAGAACCCAAAAATCTGATCACAGGGGTCTTTCCTTAGACTGATACTCCAACCAAGGACAGTGTATACAGATAACCTAGGACCCCTGCACAGATGTAGCCCATGGCAGTTCAGTGTCCAAGTGGGTTCCATAGTAATAGGAACAGGGACTGTCTCTGACATGAACTGATTGGCCTGCTCTTTAATCAACTCCCCCTGAGGGGGGAGCAGCATTACCAGGCCACAGAAGGAGACAATGCAGCCACTCCTGATGAGACTTAATTGACTAGGATCAGAAGGAAGGAAAAGAAGACCTCCCTTATCAGTGGACTTGGGGAGGAGCATGCATGCAGATGGGGGAGGAAGGAGAGAGGGATTGGGACAAGAGGAGGGAGGGAACCACAGGGGGGATACAAAGTGAATAAAGTGTAATTAATAATTAAAAAATGAAAAAAAAAAAACCTCAAGTGACAACACATGCTGGAGAGATTGTGGAAAAGGGGAACCCTTCTCCACTGCTGGCAGGAATGTAAACTTGTACAACTTTGGAAATCAATCTGTTGCTTTCTTAGAAAACTTGGAATACTGCTACCTCAAGACCCAGCTCTTCCACTTCTGGGCATGTATCCAAAAGATGCTCAACCATAAAATGATTCTTAATGACATTCTCCTGTGCTTATAGGACAACACCTTTCTCAGCCATCATTAAAGAAACTGCCTTTAGTAGAAGATGGGGCAAGTATAGAGAGCCACACCCAGACAATACACAGAGGGTGAGTGACCTTGGCACAATCAGCCCTAAAGGGGAAATCTCAATCACATGCCTCCACCAAATCTTCACATAATGACAAATCAATTCACCAAAAGCAAGAAGTGTTGATATACCTCCCATCATCACTGTGACATAGATGAAAAACTATCATTACATTGTCACTGACAGAACTGAGGGAGAAAGCAATGACAAGAAGAGAGCAGATTTTTACTCCCTGCTTTTGTTACTACACAAAAATAGACAGCACACGCACTAGGAAAAAAATCTTTTGTTTATTTATTTATCTTAACATGACTGACTGACTAAATGAATTAGTTGGCAATGCAGAACACAGCAGCAACAACACCCAGGTATGTACTCTTCCCAGGACAAAAAGAATGTTCTTCAAGATGTATCAGAAGCAGACCAAAGAGAAGTTTCAAGTTCAACAAGACTGAATTTATGCTACATTTCTTGTACCACATGGGTGCAAGGAAACTAAAAATTATTACCAGAAGAAATGCAAGGAAATTAAAAAATAATGTGGAAAAAAAGTACAGCCTATTGGTGCAAAAAATAATCAATCAAACAAACAAATAAATAAAAATGGTAAATTAGAAAGTATAATGATAAAAATAAAAACAAAAATCAAAATACCAAACTTAATGTGAGAGAGCACTGTCAGATATAACAGAGATGTCTGTGATGACAAGCTGCTGTATCAATAATTGTGTGATATAATCATACAATTACACATGTACAAAGGTGTAGTAAATTGAGCTTAAACCTGGCAGAAGGAATAAAAATATTTTACTCAATAATCACCTGTCCTTGTCAAACACTATAAAAACAGGAAACGAGTGCTTAGCATTTTTCTCAAAAGCAGCTAATATCACTCTGACACCTTTGCCAATGAAGGAAACTCCAGAGCAATATCCCTGATGAGCACAGAAAAAAGCCCAAACCGAATAAACCAATTCAACAGCTCTTGCAATGAACTGTATCTGATAACCAGTGAGAGTTCTGTAAATTATGCAAGAATAGTTCAGCATATCCACTCAATGTGACACATGACAGCACTATAAAAAAATAACAAATATTGTATGGCTGTCTTGATGGATGCAGAAAAGAGACACTTAAACACACTTAACACACGTCTGTATTTTAAAAAATATATCACTTGATGAGGTAGGAAAACAAATTACCTGAGCATACTAAAAGTCCTATACAAAAGACCTAGTGTGATATCAAGTGAAGCCAGGAAAGATTTCCCTTTGAGGTTATAAAATGTCCTGTCATTTTTATTGTATATAATACTGGAAGTCTTAGCCAGAACACTTGGAGAATAAATAATTAAATGAACAGGCATATGACATCTATTTAGACATAAAAAAATACTATCTTCCTTGACAGATGAAATGATTTTTTTTATAGAAAACTCAATTCCACACACACTGTTTAACAAGCTTACCACAGCAGCAGCTCAGAAAACTGAAAAGCCAGTTTCATTTCTACACTCCACACTAATACAAAGAAGAGATTCTGAGCAGACAGAAGTAAATTAAAAGGCATCATCTGCTTCCCAGGAACCATTTGTATATATGAGTCTCAACAGGTCAGCATGCTCTGCCATAAATATCATGATCAATGTCAATGAGGAATTATGTACACTACAGAAGGCATCATTGTGCGCAATTATAACCCTCATGGATGTGGAATCAGGCTTTTCAGTTGTGAAGTCCTCAGATCTCTTTTTAGATAAGACTCCTCATGCTATATAGGTGGAAAGAAATCCAGTTTTTCAACATTTAATTAAACCATTCTAACTACAAGAAGAAGGTGTTATATATCTAAAGAGAGAAAAAAATAAACTTAACCAAGGAAGCATACTATAAAATATTTCCTAAGTAAACTAGAGAAGCCACTGCTAAGTTGAAATGTTTGCACCAAGATGACACACACCGAGTCTGCCGTTCATGGAGCCGGAGACTTCTATCGTAGAAGTGCATGTTCTGTGCTCAGTCATGTACACAGTCAATGCAAATCCAATCAAAATCTCAATGGAACCTTTGCAGAAAGGAAAGAAAAACCCAGACTAGTGTCTTCTATAGGTGAAAGGGTTGCTCAACCAGGGATTCTGAGTAATATGGTATCATAAATAATACCTGAACCGTGGAAAATCCAGTTGACCTGCCAAACATGAATGGAGTGAATTTCATAAGGCTGCACCATGGATGCAGGGATGACAGTCATTTATGACTGTGGAGACAGAAGAGTCATCATCTTAATGGACGAGCTTCCAGTCGTCAGCCTTAAGCACAGGTACATAGAAACAACACCAGATGAATTCAGTAGGTCTGTTACTGTGTCGACCCAATATTATACTCTCATACCTGATACATATATATTCAAATATATGTATGTATACATATGTATATGATTAATAAATAATTCCCTTCACCATCATTACATATTATAGAGGATAACTCTATTCTCCTGGCACAAGAAAAAACTCTAAACACTTTGACAGCCTAGATGATTGGCAATACTTATTTTACCAGTCCCATTTGCATTGGGCGGAAGCTTGGCTTAGGTAATAGGCTTCGAGTAATCATGAGGAATCACTTTCCATCAAGAGTAGTAAAAACTGGAAGTTTTGAATGGGCAAAGACAAAGACCCATGAATGACTAACATATTGAGGATTACTGATTTTGCTGTCTGCTTGTGTATTCTTTAATTTTTATTTCTTGCAAAGAGGACCTACCATACTTCTGATACTGACATCGACTCTCTGTCTTATTTTCTGTGAGTTGTTAGAAAAAAAAAGAAAGAAAGAAAAGGGATAATAAATGTTTGTTATTTTCCTTTGAGATTCTGTGTGTGTAAACGTGAGTGTGTGTGTCCCTATTTCAGAATGGCACATTGTTATTTCTTTAATTGCAAAGGTATTTCTAGGGAATTTATGTGAAGTACAGTTGAAGTTATGGCAGCTGCTGCTTGGAGTAAAAAAATCATCCAAAGAAACCTCTACACATAATTATAACATCATATTGTGTAATGTCAGCAGTCGTGCAGTTTGACTGTTCTAGGCAGTCTGTGATGCAGGCATGGAGACATGGCCCATCTGGCCAGTTGTCTTCACTGTTACGAAAAACGGTTTGTTCATTCTTCTGACTATATGAGAACATGAAATACATTGAATCAGACTTAAAAGTCTCTAAAGTTTCATAGTTCTTTAAAAGTAAAGAGAATGAAAATAAATTGTTTACTTTGAAAGTCATTTTATTGCATCATTTTCATCAGTAACATAATTAATTACGTAACTGAAATAAAATGAAATCCAAACAATTCTTACTTTTAGACTGCTTTGAAAAATTCTTATGAATATTGTATTAAAAAATAGTTATTTGCTGCAATATGTAAAAGTTAAGTGTAGCTTAATTTTTATATCAGAAATGTATATAAAAATACTTGAAAAAATATACAAGCACTTTCTGGCAAATTTAAATAATGAAATATTTTAAAATTTGATTTTTTAGTTGTTAATTCGCCAAAACTTCATAGAGTGTAATAATTTCATATATATTAAGCTTTTGTTTAATTTTATTTTTTTTCTCATTTCAAAAGCAGGATTCTTTATGTTAGTTAACAGAAAATAATATATTTTGAAGTTTTTTTTATTTGGACATCATTTAATTAAATATACACATAGATTCAGATGGATACACACATGCCTCATAACAAATGTTAATAATTCTTCCTCGAGAAGATGTTTATGACAGAACACTTTCTAGTGGGTGATCACCACGAACTGATCTTCTGTCTACATGAGAATAAAAGAAGTTTAAGAAGCCCTCCTGTATACCAAAGACAAAAGGGCCGAGAAAGAAATTAGGGAAAAAACACCCTTCACAATAGCCACTAATAACATAAAGTACCTTGGAGTGACTCTAACCAAGCAAGTGAAAGACCTGTATGAGAAAAACTTTAAGTCTCTTAAGAAAGAAATCGAAGAAGATCTCAGAAGATGGAAAGATCTCCCGTGCTCATGGA
The DNA here is from genome assembly GCA_010120015.1 of Rhombomys opimus. NCBI lineage: Eukaryota > Metazoa > Chordata > Mammalia > Rodentia > Muridae > Rhombomys > Rhombomys opimus. The sequence goes on from REGO01000760.1 coordinate 410,205, forward strand.
TTGGTAGGATTAACATTGT